>JASSUY010006125.1:18979-28979 GCA_032466535.1 Forpus xanthops | reverse complement strand
CCTTTCAAACCCAAACCATTCCACAATTTTATGTACCCTCTACCCCATGCTTTGTTAACTCCAAACAAAGACAATGAGGATACTCAAGGAAAATGCTCAGGACTCTCATTCATGTAGTTCCAACTACATGACTACATTTCCTAAGACTAAAAGCAGGCCATGGGTTGAAGCAGTTACAGTACAGCACCCTCTGGTCTGTGACAGCAAATTATCTTGCCATGAGAACTCATACAGTTAATCTGTGTATCACACTTGCTCATCAGGATTCAAGCCAAAGACCTGCAGAATAGAACACAGAGTTACACAGGACAATCAAGTATTTGCCTCTTACCTAGAGTGAACTAGAATACAACGTAGGAGATCATCTTTGCTTTCAACCTATGTTATCTATACCAAAGAAATCATCTAATACGAAAGTAAACCAAACTGGTATTTTTAGTAGACCACATTATCTTTAGCTATCCTTTCATATCACGGATGCTTACAGAAAATAGTAACTTAGTCTCTGTTGTATACATACACATACAACACTAGCAATCCAGCTAGAAAGAATTCACGCTGGCGTCCACTGAATACAGCTATGAAACTTATTCAAGAATCCTGGGGGTCCAAATGTGCTCCCACCACTCTACTGCAAGCCAAAGATTCCTCTTGGTTACTCCAGATCACTGGAAGTCATTTCTTCAATCTGAAGGCTGACTGCCTATACATGATTTCCTGACATATGTATACGTAAAAATTATTCTCCCTTTTTCCATGCCCTATGCCTCAAATTGCAGTCAATCAAGAGCCTGTATTCATGAGAAAGAATCTTTCAAATTTAATTTCTGTGCAAGTGGGACCTTCTATTTTATTTCTTCACCTCTTTTTCTTCTACATGCACCTAACTGCATTATCCATTCTGAATATTTTAAAGAAATACTTTTATTTCTATTTTATCCTAGCCTTGATTGAGTTAAGGATGACTTCAAGATTATAGGATACATTAAGGCACTGCTCTCCCAGGAGCATAATAAATCTGTAAACTAGGGTACTAGGGCACATTAGTGCATGCCTCAATTCTCCTCCATGTTCTCCAAAGTATCCAAAGGGTGACAGAACACGCGTTCAAAAAGCTGCAGGGGTTGAAAGCTTGTGTCAGGGGGGTCAGAAGAAGAAGAATCTTTTAATAACTAGAGCCACTCAGAAGGGCTAACAGGAATGCCACAAAGCAGACACAAAAGATCCTCACTGCCATTTGTAACACAAACCAATATGAAAAAATATTTCTGATATCCAAACCCTCATGTCTACAAAATACCTGCCAGGGAAAAAAAGACATTACTTTTCCAAATGAAAAACCTGAACCTCTTCCTACAATCCAGAGGATGCACAGAAGAGCAACCCTTGTGAAAAGCAGACTGAGAGAATAATTTCCACAGCTCTTTAAGCAAACATATATTCAGGCAGTTGCAGTACCACACTTCCTGATCAAACATCTGCTATACTAAACACTTCTTGCTCTAGCACAAATACCAGTTAATGATATACAGAAAATTATTGCAGGATTTCAAGGAACTCAATCAGCTGATAAATATCTCTGTTAGGGCAGGGGGATGCTTTTTGAAATGGATCAGGATGCTGAACTAGCTCAGAACATGTGAGGAGAGCTGGTATAAAGGCAGAGTCAGAGCAGGAATGGCAGGACCACAGCAGCTCAGATTAAACTTTCTCTGAGTTACTGAAAGAGTATGCAGACGTAAGTTGAATTTTACTATGCACACACAATAACACACAAACAAAACAGGGGACCCCAAAGAGCTTGGTATTGTATAATGTCCCATTTATCTCTTTCTCACCGGTTATAGCAACTTCCCATACTGACAGGACATAGCAAAAGAAATACCTTTTCTGTAATAAGTTTCTGAAGGCTGCAGAAGGACAGAAAAAAAAACATGCTATGGACCACCAGTTGTTGGTTGGGTTTTTTTAAACAAAAATGAACAAAAAAGCTACAAAAGATCTCCCATTACTGAGGCTATTTATAATAATAAAATATTTACAACAATAATTAGAGAGAGAATCTCTAACACTGCACATGAAGAAATTAATTGTCTAATCATGTATCTACAAGAGTGAGTCTAGTGCTAAGTATGTCAGGGTACAGAATTTTCATTCATTCCACAATTGCTTTTTAATTGTTCTGTACATCTCTCCATCATGAGATAGCTGTTGTTGCTATCTATGAAACTGAAAACTGCATAGTAAAGTATATATGCCTTCTTTTTAAATGACACAAGACCCTGATATTTAATTAAAAAGAACATAAAAGCATAAAAAGTGTAACAAAATTTTTAACAGCTCTTAAAGCATCCAGAATATCTGTTTTGTATTGCTGACTAATATTTTAAACACCGCAAGGTGAAAGTGCAAGTTTAAGGGGCATGGAAGGTTATGCATGGTACATTAACTGCATTTTTCTGTGCAATCTACAATGCACCCATACAAATAAAAAATGTTATCTTAGTGAAATAACCACTGCCCTTTCAGCAGCATCAGCCAAGTAACTTCCAAGCAGGCATCTTCAGTATTGGAGTGAATCACAGCTGTAGTAACCCCCTGCCATTCCCTAGAGACCAGAGTTTTCCGAAGTGCCATAAAGGAGGAAAACACAAAATGTTTACCAAAAGAAGATCAAAACAGTCTTCTAAGTGGGAAATGGCCCGTCTTGAGTTTCTGTGACTCATCCTAACTTACACACCGAGTTACTGTAACAATCCATCCATTCTGATTATGAATATAGTATGATCCTAAGGGATACGCAGGCAACAAATGTTTGTGTCCAAAGACTGACAAGATGTGCCTCAGCAACAAAATTGCTATTCGTTCAGAAAAGTGGCCAGCATCTTCAGTAAGGTCTTCTAGGTACTACTTTAAAATGAAGAATGATCCACTTTATACCAGAATTAAAAATTCATTCCATGATCCAGAGTATGCCACGTATGAATACATAAAGGTTCAAAAGATAAAGACATGCCCTTGTTTTATGTGTGTATGCATAAAGATGCAGATTTTATTAAATCAAGGCTACAATATGTATCATTTGCTCTCAGCAGAAATTTACAGGACTAAATTCTGCGCAAATACTTGTCAGATTTGGATAAATGTTTGAGATCCACCCTTGTATTTTCTCACTGGCTTACCTTCCTTCTGCAGTGAGGCATAAATTTTTTTTTAAATATACTGCACAGTAGTAAACACCGCTCGTGAATATAAGATTTATTGCACATTAATAAAATCATATAGGCTCACTGGCCTTAAATATATGAGGCACACAATTCCAGTTTTCATGACTACCTCAAAAGAGACCTAGAGTTGCCATGCAGCATGTTTAAATCTACAGACTATTTAAATCTACGCATCATTCACCTCTTACCTATCTCTAATTATTTATTTTCACCAGTACAGTACAGACTCCTGGAATATTAATACTATACATTGGGAGTGATATTTACTTTATTAGTTTAGGATTAGGAAAAAATAGCAAAGCAATACTTACTAAGAGTATAGGACCTTAATATCTGTTTTACATCAAAGAGAAATGAAAAACATTTAAGGTTAAATATACCTATAAACAGTAAAAAAGAGCCTAACTTCAAAAATATCTGTAAGCCAAACCCCAACAAGTAACAGAATGGTATATGCAAATATCTTGACAAACACCCTTGAAAAACAAATACATGACATAAAAGTGCTGTGATATAATTAAAAAAATCTGAAATATAATTTTTATACATATTTTATATATCTATAAACTCGTTGGAATTGTGTACCAACTGAATTGCTGTATTTCAATTCAAGTGGAAATTGTTCATGAGAAATGTTACTTCTTATCAGTCAAATTCAACACTATGCAGACAAGAGGTTTCAAAGTAGTTTTTTTAAAAGAATGAATGTTTTTGTCATCCACAAAAGAAGCATTTGGATTCAAAAAATGCCTTGGTTTTCACTGCTTAGTTAAATTTTGGAGGCTATTAGTCATTGCTTTCTATTATTGGCACAACCCCCGAAAGTGCAAGGTGATTGATACTTAAAGTCAAGAGGGCAAAATAAAACAGAATATTTACAATTACTCTCTTTTTTCAAAAATAGCACTTGTTCGGACACATATTTTTTTAAGCTTTGACTTGTTACCTTATTCCTGGGATGAAAAAAAAAATAAATCTCAAAATTAACATAGTAAGAAAACAGTTTCTTTCTGACTCTGCTAGGCTCTTCTTCAGTTTTTAATAATGCAATACAACTCAGTCAAATGAGTTATTGTGGATTTAGATCAGCACAGGTAAGATCAGAATCCAGACCAAGAGTAATGGCAGGCTGATCTGTAATCCTTTAAAGGTTCCCCCTGCATCATCAGAACTCTGCAAGTAAGGCAAGTCTTCCTTAAGTGGGCAACTGAAGATACCTTGTTACAAGGAAAATCTTAGACAAAGCCAAACCAATCCCACTTTCACCAGCTTTTCCTACACCCGCCTCAAGCATAATACCAATTAGAGATATATTTGGGATAGATAAGGTAAGACAGCACATGCTGGTCTGACCAACTCTGGTTTGTTACAGTCATTACAAGCCAGAAAAAGATAGAGAAGCCACACAGTTGTTCTCACACTGAATACTAATTAAGTTTCCTGTACCAAAGAGTAGTTTTCTATTTCAATTTCCTTCCCAAATCAGAAGATCAATTTATTCCTACAGCTATAAGCACCAGTCAACACACATCCTCTAACACGAAAACCTATTGGAAAATTGGCAACAGTTATAATTCTAGAATCCCTAACATATAGAAAACATAGGAAATCATTAAACAAAAGCTATCTTAGTCAAAAGCTGACAGACACTTTTTCTCCACCAAGAGACTGAGGCAGAGAACATTCCCAGCACCTAGAAGAAATTACATTTCAGTTTTACATTCCAATATGGGAGAGCAGAGCCAGCTCACAACAGAAAAAAATCCTAGCACAACAAGAGGAAACTGAAGATTTCCATTCTGCCTGCTTTGTAGCAGATGTGAGAAGGGAGGCCACTAAGCAGTAACTCGCCATTTGCCTTGATTTCGTATTTCCATTAAAATCTCTTTTCCTAAGACTACGGGTTATTATACCATTTCTTCAGAATAAGACACCTAAACAACAGATGTATTTCACTGGAAGATTAAGGAGCAGAAGACGAGAGCAAAATCTGTTTAAATCAGCACAGGAACTGAGTTCATAATCAGTCCTCAAACTATCACATATCATCAATGCAATTTTGGTAGGTAAGAAGACACCAAAAACAGCTAACAAGTTTCCAGATGTAAGCAATTTAAACAATTCTGAATTCATACGAGAATTCATCTTATCAATAAATCCATCGTTAAATTTTGCTGATTTACAACCCAAATTACAGTTAGAACTGAACACCAACTCTCCAGTATCAAATACTAAATGCAGTTTACTTTTCCTAAGAAATCCTTATCCTTCCAGTCTTCAGAAGTTGGTTACAGTAATAAAAGTAGGTAAGCCACTCTTGCATAAAAAGATGGCTACCAAGTATAAGTAAGAATATACAAGGTATCTTATGTATGTACACAAATACATACAGCAACATGAAGATAAAATTGAATCACTGAGATACAGCATCCTTCAATTTTAACTTCCATAATGTGTACATACACTGAATAGCTGCAAGTCCGCATGGTATTTTACTTAGAAGCACTTGCTGAGCACTAATAATGTGTTCATATCTCTAGAGGGTTAACAAAGTGAAAACAACGGATGTCCCAAATAAACAAAAAGCTGTTCCACGCTGGCATAAATTTACAGGAATTTTACCAATGTTTTCATAAGAAAAAGGTACAACTACACACTAGAGCCTCCTAAAAAAACATAACATACAAGTTACTGTTTCAGCTTAATACAGATACTTCTTCCAAAAATTCTTATAATAGATAACTTTCATATGTGTGTATATATATATAGATAGATAGATATAAATATAACTATTTAAATCCTTCACTTTTAAATAGTAACTCCCTAGAATAACGAGAAAAGTTTCTGTACATTGGTACATCATCTAACAAATGGAGTCCTGACTTCACTGTCGCAATCCTGATACAATCATTAAATAAAAATGATCGCAATGCAACCTTCCATGCAGTAAAATAAGATAATGTACATAATATATTGCATCCTATTGATTCTGAAATGACATTGTAGAAGAGACTCTTACTTTATAGAGTCCCACACACTCTAAAAGACCTTACCCTTAATTATTTAGTGTAGCCAAAATGTAGTCATTTTTCCAAGGAGTTTACTTATCAACATTCTTTATCTTAACATTACACTCTGAATTGTACAGGATATTTTCACATTTGCAATATTTAATGCAGCATGCATTGTTGCAAGAGACAAAAGACAAGGATTCTGATTCTTAGTAACTACTTTGCAGAGAAATGTCTCCGGATGCTTCCAAAACAGAAATGACATTAAGTGGTAAGCTAATATAGATTTATAGTATGGATGAGTTTGGCTTGGGGATTTTGCTGGTTTGTTTTGGGGGTTGATTGGTTTGGGTTTTTTTCAAACAGATTTAGTTAAATAATTTAATCACATGTCTAAATGCTCTGGGTTAATAGAAACTCTTTACTCAAAAATCTACTTGAATCCACATCTAAGAGTACTTCCAGGTGTGTTTAGAATAAGATGACAAATACTGAAGATATGCTTGTGGATTTTTTCCATCTGAGAAAAAGGACAACTTAGAATAAAGTGTCAGCTTCTAAGTTTCAATGGGGGGGGGGGAGGAAAATATGTTACTTAAAAAAAAAATTAATGTTTCAGAAAAATCATAAACATGTCAAATCACTATCTACCTTTCTATTAAGCATTACAAAAGATTAGTAAAGACTTCAGATTTCAGGTAGGCCAGACTTCTTCCTAACATACACCATTTTGAAATAGCATAATAGTCTAAAATATATTTTTGTCAAATGATGCTTTAACTTCACTCTAATTTTTTTCAAGATTGGGTCTGCTTTTTGGGGTTTTTTTTGGGTTTTTTTTGTTTTGTTTTGTTATTTGGGGGGTTGTTTTTTTTTGTTGTCGTTGCTGTTCCTGTTTTTTTCTTTTCCCACAGTTTTTTTGCAATTAAGTAAAAAAAAATGCAAACAAAATAATTTCTTTGTAGCCTTCTGGAAGGGTTCAGGCAAAATGCTAAACTGATTGCAATGTTATCGCTAACATCTGCAACATGTTGATCATTTTACTCCCAAATCCTTCAAACATTTTCACATAAGTAAACCAGCTGATCCACAACTGCTTCCAGACTGGCCCTAAACAACTTGGCACAAACTTACATTCAGAAAAGTACTTTCTTGTGCTGTGCTATTATACTTGTGCTGTGCTATTATACTTGTGCTGTGCTATTATACTACAATTAGCTTCAGAAGTCCCTGTGTGATCTGCAGCATTCAGAATTTTGATTTTCTTTTTTTACAGCTACACACACTGTCTTCATGAAAAGAATCTGGTTTAAAATTATTACTCTGCTAGTCTATACACTGTCAAAATGTACTGAAACTCCATTTTATATTGTCTGTATGAATTAACCTTCTTACCAAAAGAAACCGTCTTTCAGGTACTAACACTATAAAGTACATTTCATCTTTTACTTGCAAATTATAGACTGGTTTATAATGTAGAGTGCTTCAAATCAAAATGGAAGTATCAGGTCTAAAACAACTTTGCTACAAAATAAATTCACACAGTAAGCCTAAACAGATACACGCTTCTACTCACAAGGTTTGGATCTTTCTCTTTTTTCAATGTATTAAAATACATTCAGCATATTAAAATATAACGTGCTTTCTGTGACTTAGATTAGCAAGATGATCAGAACAATTCTGAAGCATATAGCACCAGGAACATGCCACCAATGCAGGGGTTTTTTTATTCAGGTGTCTTTGATCACAGCAAATTGTAAATCTTTACACTCATTTTAAAACTCAAGAAACCCAAGCTCTTAAGACTTTATTTACTAACAGCATTTATTCCTAAACTGCTTGAAAATAGCTTGATAAAGCTGATGCTCCAAACAAAGACCACACTTCCTGCTCTCATATGGAATCTGGAACACCATCAATGTTTTGTTCAGCTTGCATAAGTCACAACTGATTGGCCACAGTCCCTGTGGGCATGCCATTTCATCCAGACTGGACGGTTCATTAGTCATAATTACTATAACTGTACAGCAGAGACTGCAGTTTTATCTCATCATACATCTTTGATAAAGCTGCTTCTATTTCTGCTTCATCAGCATGTGAAGTTACATTATTGGAGCTTTTATTTTCCAATCTGCGAATAACATTGGTTGTTCTGCTTATGAAATGCGTACCAAAATTCAAGATAATACACAAAGTAAGGCCATGACGTGACCACCATTTGAACTTTGCATTAAAAATCATGCAGCAGTTATTGCTACACAGGAAGAATAGATTCTGAAATGACAGCCTGTAAGAAAATCTAACAAAGAAAATACCAACATCGCCATTTGTAAGAGAATAAGACTGCTGGAACTGTGACACAAGAAAAATCTCTCAGTTCAGTATGAAGGTTAGACATGAGAAATTTCTGACAACTGCTGGGTCAATCAGCATTTTTCATGTAGCATTTACACAACTGCAGGAAAGTAAAGCCTGCAGCATAAAGAACCACAGTGAAAACTGACAGCTAAAGCACTGTGCTACAGTTAGTAAACAGATGCTAAAACACCTAAGTCTAATAACAAATGTGAATGCAATCTTTAACAAAATGAACGTTACACATATAAAAGTCACACATTAAGGCATTTTCTTGTTGTGGTGCTTGTTGCTGATTTTTACATCTTATTGTGTGATAACTGGAAACACAATGACTAGCAGTACCATCTGAATGTGCAACGTGTACCCGTGATAGGCCACATAAACAGTCATAATCGACAGTTACATGTAGGCACTGAGGCTGAAAAAATCCCAGAGTAATTAGTGTTGTCTGAATGCAATGACATCTGTTTTCTCATGGTCCTCTAGACTTGTCAGGCCAATAAGATGTATATGAAAAAATATGACAAGCATTGCAAATGCCCTTCTGAAAGGTCTCACTTTGGGAAAAGCTGAAGAAATGACACATGCCACCTCCTTTTTGCCAATATAGCTAACAGCCAAAGCATCACAATTTGAAAACATTTTTTGAGTCATTTTACATTTGACTATAAAAGGTTTATTCAGAATATAGCGCTGTGCTTAGGAAAGAATATATTGCAGCAGCTTTTGTTCTTTCAAGAAAGCAAGCTTCATTAAAAGAGGAATAAAATGTGGCTGTTTACTTCTGACTAGCATGCTTACATGTCTGTGCCATCTCTGTCTTCTATTTTAATTAAAGCAAACAATACTAGGCAGCACATAATATGCACATGTATATCTGCATATATATATTTATTATTATTTTGCTTAAAGAGTGAAACAAGAACAGTTTTGCAGTTGTGCTTTCTAGCACTGCAAAAACACTGTAGCCTTTTCATCTGAAGACCTGAGCTTTTGGTTTAGGATTCACAGCCTTTTTCTTTAATAGTGCTTATCCTCTGTTCTTTTTCTGGACTGTAGCATGTTTGAGCATGCGTTTTCTCCAAGAAAGACATTAGTCATCATTAACAGAAGCACTGACACCAAGTCTAAGTGCCTCTCCACAACGACCAAGTGGCAATCATCTTTCTCTTACCCTGTCACTGCTGATTAGGCTTTTCTTTCATGAAAATTTAATTTGTCGCCTTTCTGCAGCTCCTTTTTATGTTTCTGCAATAACACAACATGCCAGCAACACCAACAATACAGTAAAAGATCCTGCACCTGTTTATAAGAAAAGATAAGATTTAGACTGCTCTGGCTGTATTTTTTCCCTAGTTTAAGGGGGGGGGGGGGGGGGGGGAATACCCGGCAATATGGGGTAAA
>JASSUY010006125.1:0-18969 GCA_032466535.1 Forpus xanthops | reverse complement strand
CCCCCCCCCCCCCCCCCCCCCCCCCCCCCCCCCCCCCCCCCCCCCCCCCCCCCCCCCCCAAGACCCTGCAAGATGAGGTAAACGAGGAGATGCTGACAGAGGAAAAACACCCATTAAATACCGAAGGCCTCAAACAACACAGCATACCCTCAATCTAACAAATAGATTTTTTTTTCTCCTCTGGAAGACTGCTAGCCAAATATACAAATATTTATCAAAGGATTTTGTAATCCACTGATGAATTTCAACCTCACTTCTTGAGTCTGGGTCAACATTGGTCTTGCAGCCAAAAAGCCAGCCACAAAGAAAATGGCTTTAGCTGCTACAGGCAGATGAAAAAGTTTCAGTCACATATGATACTTTGCAGCTATTCAACATACACAGTCTCAGATTCCTGCTCTGTGTAACGTTACAAACATTGTTGAACAAGATACCATAGCAATGAGTTATTTTAAGGAAGTTTTTCAAAACATTTACTCTTCTGCTTTATTTCAATTTGTCTAAAGATTTTTTTTAATTATAAACATATGGTATTTTGTTAACATCTGTGCACAGCATAAAACCTGACTGAATTCCAACTTCTGGAAAAATGCAGAGAACTTACATCCCACAAATAAAGCAGCAACATTAGAAAACTTCAGGAGATTCAGATTAAGGTACTTGAGTTCATTTAACTGATTTTCCATACAAGTGTACATATATATATTAAAGAAGCCAACAACCAACCCAAAACAACAAAACAACCCACCACTTATTACAATTTTTATGTTCTCCCAATATATTTCAGAATTTAATTAAGTGTAAAGCTAAAATTTGGATCTACCTCTATTAAATTCAGAAACCACAGCTAGTAAAATCCAAGTAATAAAAACTTTATTCAGCTTCCTAAAGTATTAGTACTCCACTACTGACCCAAAACAGCATTGGTAGTCAAGAAGAGAAACTATGGCTTGCACTTTGAATTTATAAGAAAGCTTCAATATCTTTAAATAGTGTCCCTATATGAAATTTAAGAAGAGGAAACTAGGAATTAAAAGTGGATTTTGAATGGCAGACTGTGATTGTTGTACTGCTATGGCAGTATAACCTTGATTAAATGCAGAGCAATGCTAAAGTAAAAACAAAACCCTGCCATGGTAACCTAAATTAACTACTGAACCAGACCATGTTTATATAGAAAGCTGGTATTTTTAAGCTATTCTAATTGATCTCAAGAAAAACTTTGACTTTCTAGAGGGCATAAAATAATGTTAAGCTTCCTCAGCTGCACATCTACCGTTGTTTTGTTCTCCATGCTCTCCCCGGCTCTTTGCCTGACAAGCTGGGAACACAGATGCCGAGATCCTTGTTCCACATCCATGTCAAGTTCAAGTACAGAAGTTTAGCTCTTTGACTCCCACCCCCACTTCTAGTCACTTGTCAGTAAAAGGTTGGGCGATTTATTGACCACTGCTGGATGCATACTGTCAGTGCTGAAGGAAATATGAGAGGGGGCTGTCGCTACTGTTCTAGAGCTCATTGATAATGACATACCTGCCTCTGTCACCCATTACCCATACTACAAACTACTTAGACCTAACTGAAAAATCAATAGCCTACTTGCACTGGTTCCTGTGGCTGCCTCTTTTGATTGTCAGCTCCTGTCTAGGGTCAGCACTTACACGAAAGGGGCTGTGACTGCCTGATGCTTTCAGGACAACCTAACGATATGAAACTAGCCAACAGAACAGTAAATTCTGTCCCCCTGCCCTCCTCATCAATTAGGCTTTGACTAGGCTTGCCTGTAGAAATCTGACCTTTTAAGTTTAGGTGAATATGGAACTAGCTGAACACGCCATCGCCCTCAGCACTGAGCCAGGAAATACACTGACAGGTTAAACAAAACAGAAGGTTGTAACTGTCATAATTTGCATTGCACTTTCACGCCAACAAGGGTGTTATCAGCGGGGGCAAGCCCTGGAACACACAACGCAAGCACCCTAAGTCAATCTCCTCATAAATTTTCAAGTGAAGGGAGATAAAACGTAAATTCACAAATGACCGCTCATTTCAAGTCCCACTTTCTTTCAAGTTCGCACTCTGGAAACCCCCAAAGTACATATAAACATGTCCCCTTCATAAGCATGCTGGTACTTGGATGACAGTTAGAATGAACTTCCAAGATAAGACGATGAATGGGGAAAAGTTACCTGCCTATACCTCTTAAGGCTCTCGTATTAGGCTTATTCTGCATTGAATATTTATATGCATGAAAACTAACCATTATTGGATTATGCACACATACACACACCTGTACTTCAGAGCAGCAGGTAGGCATAAATAATTTAAAAATCCCCAGAGAGCCCTAGCTGAGTAGTATTCACTCATACATCCTGTGTCTTGGAAGTCCATTAGCAACAACTAAATATCCTTGTGACTGCAACCAAATGATAAATGTTACATTTTAGTGCATCTGCCCTCCTTAAAGAATATTGACAGCCATAAGGCAAGAGACGTCAGACCTAAAGTAAAGGCTGAATTGTACCCTGAAGCTGAATACAATAGCTTTAGTAACTATATATAGATTTAAAAAAACTAAACAACTTAATAGCTGAATGCCTTGCTCCTTCTTTCCTCCAAAATAATTATACAAATTAAAGCCAAATGAAAATAGTTTTAAAATCCTCTGATTAGTGCTCCTTTCTTACATACCAATTTTTTAAGCAATGGTAGTTTTACATCCTCCTTCTTCCATAGCCCTGCCATCCCCAACATAAGCATTACTGGGAAATATACACAGCATGAGTGATCAAAACAATTTATACCATTGTAACACTCCAGCTTCTTCTTACGGTGAAAGGACTGTCTTTCTCTATAAACTAAAATTATTATTACTTTTTTTTAACTCTAACAATGCTAGGAATTTTCAGTGCACTTTATTCAGTGCACACAGTTAAGAACTTTCACTGTAAAATACAAAGTACTCCTGGAAATCCAGGAAAGCTTCAGAGCAATAATTTACCTAATGCTTTTTACCCTACAGCTGAACCTTTTTAACTCGTGCATGCTTAATATCCTTCTTAGACAAAAGCATGCACTGCCAGATATAAGAATGGGCTCTTACATAAATAAGTGATAGGAAAACTGCTGCTGTTTCGTTTTCAAAGTCTAAGATTTGGTTTTAAACTTCTAGATACCAACATAAGTTTTTCTTCTGAACACCTCAATACATGCCAATCACTTCATTTAGCTTATTTCAAATGCACTTTCAGAAATCAGTAGTAAAAAAACAGCTAAATTACAAAAAGACAAAAAAAAAAATTAATTAAAGCTTCAGATAATATACTGAATTGCAACAGTATTTGTTATATTGCAACACTCAGTTGTTCAAAATATACGTAAGATGGAACAAAAGCAGAAAAGACTCCTTGAAAATAAAAGAACTGCATTAAAACACTTTTAAGTAAACAGCACAGCAGTTAGAATTAATATTTTACACCAAACAAACTACAGAGCAAACACCAGTTAAAAATGGTAGACCTAATTGAGTCTGGATGGACCCCTTTACAGACCTAATGCAATGATTAACTATGCATCTGGTAGCATGTCAAGTCCTTTTTGTGTGCCTATCTGATAGTGAAGTGAAAGGGCATGGACAGTGTCCAGTCCCAGCAAGCAAATCATTTGGAAGCAGTCATAGCCATAGATCAAAGATTTTTCACTCTATCCAAAGTCTATTTAAACCCACCAACCTAGCTCCTTGTTGCAGACAAAACCAGTTAGAAAATAAGAAAGACTCCTTGGGATCCTAAGATAATAAAGGAAGATAGAAGTAGAAAATGAAGAAAAGAAACAGACTGGCAGAACCTTGATTTCCATAGGCCAAGACAGCTGTTTTACATCCTAGTTTTATTTCAGATGCTTAAAGAAAAAGAACAATTTCCATCCCTTAGATCACTGAATATTATTTCAATTAAACTATGCAGATGGCTTCTATACATTATTTGAGCCAATACAGTTTCCCCTTCCCAGATGTGGGAGATGGTACCATGAACTATTTTGCACACAGGTTTTACCTAATTCATAAGAACTAAAAAGAGAACCATATTATCATGAAGAAGTTATTTTGAAATAAGATATGCACAGCAAGAGATAAAATAGGAATAGCTATGATTTGATTCTCTCATTAGAAGTAGCAAAAAAACCTCTGCAATGATTTTATAACTAGTAATACACTACTTTTATGTCAATGTAGTACTTTCAAAGGATAAAATTTTAATACTATGAAGTACAATATACAGAAAAGTAGAGGGCTCTAACTGTGCATTTAAACTCTGTTATATCAGAATGAGGGAATAATTAGACGACTGTTCAAACAGGATTTTTCTTCTTATTATTATTAAATTTTTGACCCAAAGTCAAACAAAATCATCTTAAAACATGGGGAGGAGAGTGCAAGCGAGTAACTCGATATATTCCATGCTGGTCACCAGTGTTATTGAGAAGATTGAGCCCCCTCCGTTCCCTCCTCCGCACTTATTTCCTTCAGAAATTGCACTCACAGAAACCTACTGAAAGGCTGTAACTTGTTGGTGAGCAGCAGAGGATTTCACATAGCTCTTTTCGGTGTTTGAGAAAGTACTTTTTAAAATGTAAGCGTATACATGAGACCCTTGCACTTCTGGAGCTAGAAATGACATTTCTGAAGAGTAGAGTTTAGAGAATTCCGAGTTAATTATAAATATGCTTCATCTTGACTAGCTGCATTAAGTTTTTGATCTTTAAAATTACCCCTTAACCAATAAAACCAGCAGCCTATGCTGGCACAATTATTCATGCCTATGCACAGATACGTGAACATCTAAGACAATAAGAACAGCAATCATCTTGCTGCTAAAAACAAAAGTTGCAGCCAAACACCTGTAAATTGATAGTTACTGAATTCCAGAAATTTGACTTTGCTTAGATATCTTCATAATTTTTGTATTTTCAAAAGAAATGTTGGTTTAGCCTCACAATATTTTTAAGAACCAGACAAGACATAATTGATGTAGCCCGCCTCGCATTTTTCTCAAGCAAATAAGTGTTATTGCATTCAACTGGAGGTCAAGATAACAAAATCTCAGCATGCTATGTACTCTCCTACTTTAAAAAAAAATGTTATTAATGTAATTAATCAATTACTGTGAATGAGCTCCAGCCAACACATGTGAATTTGGTTCTTTCTAGTGGATAAAACAGCAAGTATCCACCCCAACTGCAACCAAACAGAGCAAAAGGCCCACAAGAAGTTTCAACAAGAGAAAAATATTACGACATCACCAGAAACACTCTTTTCTAGTGCATGTGCCCCATTTTCCTTAATTGCTAACTTACTAAACACAAATTAACAAAACAGAATTTAGCACCCAAAGCAATCTTACAGCAAATAGACGTCACAGTTATGAAAAAAGAGAAGATGCCACCTTGAGTACAAGATCCAAAACACTAGAGAAAGCCTTCAGCTGCAGGTTGCTGGTGGCTAAGCAGCAGAATATGAATATGTTCACATCTTAAAACTCAATAAGAAAGTAAAAATTAGGTACTTAAAGGAGTAATTGGAACCCTGCCCTTTCCTGCTGCAGTAATGAAATCTAAGGGAGACTTAGGAACATGTATAAATTAATTACCATACTACTGAATCGTCACAGAAAAAAGTACAAGATTTATGCAAAACTTAACAGATAAGATGCAGTAACGGCACATGTAGAAATTAAACCGTCTTTCTCCTCCCAGTGTGTGCTACCAACTAGTTTCATAAACACAGTCCTTAGAACAGGTCAGAGGACTGTAAAGCCAAGCCATGACTTTCAAGAACTACAAATTATACCATGGAAAGTAAACAGAATTTTATCTGTCAAACACACAGCAGCACTTACTGTAGGTATTAACCCACTTCTGCTGTGGAGGAACACAACATGCATTAGTGACTCATTTCTTTTCAAATTCATACATTCCCTGCAGCAGTTCAAGCTCCATCAGCAGTGCAGGAATGTATGAAAATGACAGGCAAAGGGCACTAGCTCTTTTCCCATACTGTTCTGCTATAAATGGAAGCAGAGTTCTATAAAGCACTTAAAGCTGAGAATGTTTGAAGACTGATCTCCAGGGAGGAAAAATAAATAAAAAATGTGATGTTAGGTTCCATGAGCAGACTAATTATTCTGTTTTCCACAAAACTGTTTCCCTTAAATGAAAGGAGAGAGAGAAAATCAACTACTAGACAATAATGAAACACTAGCTGGATCTCATCTACAAAGCTACCATGAACAAAGTGCATATGTATACATACATATTTCATAAGGTATTCATAAAAATACTTCTTATCCCTTTTGGGAGCACCTGTTCCTGCATTCACTTTTCCCCCTCAGTGAGAGGAAAGGGGGAGAAGAAGGACTGATTTAGCAGAAATTGTTTAATAGACTCAAGTTACTTTGATTAAACTTTGACTTGTTTTTAAAACTAGACTTTACATCAGTAGCATGGTATAGAAAGTTTAAAATATGCCATTGAGAATAAAAAATCTCTGAAACAGCTAATATATGCCATTAACAAGCTGGTTTGGCAAGCAAATGCATGCATGCCGTATCACAGACAACACAGCAAGAAACTTGCATGCTTCTGGCTGAAACTCCGAGTTGATTTCCAGATTTTTTCTGTTGCTGTTTTTTAAGGGTTAATACAAATACATAGGATTCTCGGGGGCGGATAGAACACAAACAAAACAGGCTGCACACACTGACTAGCAGCCCTTCGCCGACCTCGCCAGGCGGAAACCCCGTTGCCCGCTCGTGTGCGCCCGGCGGGAGCGCCGGGCTGCCCGTAGCACCGGGAGGACTGTCCGACGGGGGAGGGGGGAGCGGGGTCAACGACTCGGCACACACCCGGTCCCCTGGACTGCGAAGTGCCTTTTCACAGCAGCCCTTGCTAACAAATCGCTATTGCTCCAGGCAGCGGCATGCTGATGCTGGCACTGCTTAAACCAAACAAACACGATGTTTAACAGTCAAATAAAATGTCCCGCAGCCTCCCTAATGAATTTGTCAAGGCCCATCAGACCACCCCCGCCCCTGCCTCATTAACTCAAGTATGATGAGGCGGATTATAACGAGAGAATACAGATCAATCGGTCTGAAGACTTAAGTGGCTTTTAGCCCGGAGAGTTCCCCTCTCTGCAGCACATACTCGCACACGGTCCTTTTAATGCAATACAGTATCTCCTGCTGCTGGAGGGGCTGCCGCTTCGTTTTATACACCATCAAGGAGCTGCTGATGGACTTCTACGCTAACATACATAAAAGCAGAGGTGACAAGGCCTCTTCAATTATAGCCTCCTCGGATCCTGTTTTCCTTCAATTATTCATCCCGGCGAGAGCAAATTCCGCCACAGATGAAGCTAGTCTTAATGCAGTACGGCCACAAACGCCCAGACGCAGGAGAGAAGGGTTTCACGTGCATTATTTGCTGGAAGTGTTTAAGTTTATTGCTCAAATGATGTTTCTAATTAGCGCTGGGGCAATAAATTAAAGTCGGCTTTTGTTTCGCTGATTTATTATTTACTAGGGCTTCAACCTCAGACGGGAAAATTGGTAATGAATTGTTTTAAATCTGAACACTAGTAACGCTTCACCATTAGTCACCTAAACGGGGAGAGTGGGAGGGGAATCATTCCCTCCTTGCTCTTCTACCCCGAAAACACGAACGCGCGTCCCCCCACCCTTGCCCGGGCCGCCTGACGGCTCCGGCATCTTCTCCGTGCCCCTGCCGCGGAAAACCCCCGCTCTTTGCTGGAGGCGAAACCCCGCAGAGTCTTTTCCCCGCCCGCAGCTGCTCGGCTGGTCCGTGGTCATTCTGACCCCCCCTGCTTCGCCTGACCGCGGGGAAGCGCCAGATCGGCTGCGAGCTCCGGGAGCTCTGGCGGGGCGTGTGAGACGGACCCCCAGCCCCCACTAACTCCTCCGGCTTGACAGAGGGCATCCGGAGATGAGGCGCAGGACGCTCGCAGTTCCACCCGGCCAGCCGAGCCCTCGGACAGACGCTCCTCGCAGGCAGAGGGGGTCCCCAGGGCAGAGTTCGCAGATACCGCGCCCCGGGGAGGACTGCCTCGCTGCAGCCCCGGGACGCCTACAGACCTTGAGAGTGGCTCAGCCCTCGGCGCAGCCGGCTCCCTCTTCCCTACCCCTCCGAGACTGCTCTCCTCGGAGCCGTCCTGCCCTGGGCTCGTCTCTCTCCTGACTGGGCCGGGCCCGGCGGGGACACCTGACACCGCCGCCCGCCCGTGTCCCGCCGAGCATCGGCCACCCTAGCCCACCGGGCAGGAGCGACAGCCCCAACCCAGTCCCGGGAGCAGATCGCCCCGGCGACACCGGGGGAAGCAGCCAGCCGACCCTAGGGGTGGGGAGAAGTGAGCCCCCACGGGCTCCAGGCAGGTCCGTACGTACTTCTTCCAGCGCGCAGCAGTACGGCTGGCACAAGACATGTTTCTAATTTAAATGCATACGGAAAACAGACGGCGATATTTTCTTTATTAAAATCAGCCAGCTGCAGCAAGAGGAGGAAAGAAGAAGAAACCGAGCCCCACCGCTGCGAGCCGGTTAAAGCTAGGCTCCGCAAGGAGGAATGCAGCGCGCGTGAACGGCCCCGCCGGACTCCCACGGCCCTGGTCCGGCTGCAGGAAATCGCGGTGGGACTGCACCGGGTCCTGCCACGCCGCCTGCTCCGTGACCCGCTACCCTGGGGCGCCTCGGCCCGCCCGTCGGTACCCACTGCGGGGCTGCGCGGCTCAGGAGAGGGCAACCGCTGCGGGAAAACGCACGCAGGGCCCAGCGCAGCAGGAGAAGACATCGCCTTTCTCTCCTGGTAGGAGAGGCACTTGCGTTGTTCGGCAGCAGGTACTGCCGGGGGTGAGAGCAGAGCGGGCGAGCTGCTCTTTTCGAGCTGACATAACTATGGTTTTACGTCCGAATCATTCAATATTCTGATTAATTCGAACTTGCATAAAATATCGTTTCCTTTCGAATAACTCAATCCCGCGCTTTAGGAGGATGAACAGAACTTTATGGCACCAGATTTATCTAAATTAACGTGACTACGGCCCTGACTGCAAGCAGTAAAACCACGGCGTGCGATTCCACTCCGGTGACGGTCTCACTTTCGCTGCCTCAGGCCGGTATTACCGAAATAAGACTGATGCCTGCGGCGAAGCACCGGCACGCCTTTCTCCCTCCCTTCCCGTCTCGCACCGGCACCGCCGCTGGGCCTCCACGCAGCGAGCGGCGGGAGCACCAAGCTACCTTCGCCTGCGACGGCGAAGTTGCCGCTTTTTCCCCCTAGTCTCAGGACTCTCTCAGCACTGCGAGCACACACGCACAAACAAACACACACACCACCGGTCAGCCCCGGCGCGAAGCTGGCGGGCAGGCGGACACCACGACCCCGCCGCCACTGGGGAAGGAAACAGGAGTGAACGCGCGGGAGCGTGTGCGCGCCCCCGCCGCCCGCCGCGATTGGCCGCGGTGCTGACAGCTCGGCGGCGATTGTAGGAGGTGGGGCTCCGCCCCCCGGCAGGGCCCCGGCCCCATTCATAAACTACAGGGCCCGGCGGCAGCGCCGGAGAGAGACGGGCACACGGCGAGGAGGAGAGGCGCGGAGAGTGAGAACCTCGGCGCGCACTTCCAAGGGAGGGGAGGGGGAGGAGAAGCCATCCCGGGCACAGCAGCTACGGCCTCCTCCCACTCAGGATAAAACACAGTCTGTGCAAAGAAAAACAAACCAACTCTATCCGTATCTATCTATATAATACATCAAAGCAGCCTATATAGAGAGCTGCAGGACAGGAATGAGCGATCACAGACCAAGTGCACACGTCTGCGCGTAAAGATAGAGAAAGCCACAGAGCCGGGTTCAGACAACGCCTCCAGCAGGAAAAGGGAAATCAACAACACTCCCTGACAGTCTGAGCGAGCGGCAGCCAAACTCATGCACATCTCTGGCGGTACCACGGACTGAAAGAGAGAGGCAGGCAGGCAGACAGACAGACAGAGTTCACTCTTCCGCTCTGGGCATTGCTCGCATTCTTCTCCTCCTCTAGTATCGTGTGCGGTTTTAAACTTCGCCGCCGACCGGCTTTGCTGCGGGGACCTTCGGCGAGTCCGGGGAAGTTTGTTCGGGTGTTGGTGTTGTTTTTTTTCTTTCCATGAACTACTGAAACAGTATTTTTGTTGCTGCCCGGGGGGGTGGGCGCCGGAGCGCAGAGACAGCGCAGACCTCCCTGCCCCCGCCGCCGCTCAAAACTTGGCGCTCCGGGAGCCCGCGGGGGCTGCCCGCTGCTCCGGCACCGCTGCCCAGCCCGCGCCGTCCCGCTCTCTGCGGTTCGCACTCCTCATCGTCGCCGTCTTCGCTCCTTTGTGCTTCGTCGTCCGCCCCCGTTTCGTTAATTGCTCTCACCGGCGCGCCGCTGCCGCCTTCTTCCCGGAGGGGGTGGGGGTCTGCGATTTTGCCGGTGCCCTCCGCAAAGCTGCAGCCACCGCTAAAGCATTGGATCCCTCAACGTACTGCGAGAGCCCGGTGTACAGCCCGGACCTGTGCCCCAACATGATCGCCGCGCAGGCCAAGCTGGTCTACCAGCTCAACAAATACTACACGGAGCGGTGCCAGGCCCGCAAGGCGGCCATCGCCAAGACCATCCGGGAGGTGTGCAAGGTCGTGTCGGACGTGTTGAAGGAGGTAGAAGTGCAGGAGCCGCGCTTCATCAGCTCCCTGAGCGAGATTGACGCCCGCTACGAGGGGCTAGAGGTGATCTCGCCCACCGAGTTCGAGGTGGTGCTCTACCTCAACCAGATGGGCGTCTTCAACTTCGTAGACGACGGCTCCCTGCCGGGCTGCGCCGTGCTGAAGCTGAGCGACGGTCGCAAGCGCAGCATGTCCCTCTGGGTGGAGTTCATCACCGCCTCGGGCTACCTGTCCGCCCGCAAGATCCGTTCCCGCTTCCAGACATTGGTGGCCCAGGCCGTGGACAAGTGCAGCTACCGAGACGTAGTGAAGATGATCGCGGACACCAGCGAGGTGAAGCTTCGTATCCGGGAGCGGTACGTGGTGCAGATCACGCCCGCCTTCAAGTGCACCGGGATCTGGCCGCGAAGCGCGGCACAATGGCCCATGCCGCACATCCCCTGGCCCGGCCCCAACCGGGTAGCGGAGGTGAAGGCAGAGGGCTTCAACTTGCTCTCCAAGGAGTGTTACTCGCTGACGGGCAAGCAGAGCTCGGCAGAGAGCGATGCCTGGGTGCTGCAGTTCGGTGAGGCCGAGAACCGTCTGCTGATGGGCGGCTGCCGTAACAAGTGCCTTTCGGTGCTGAAGACGCTACGCGACCGGCATTTGGAGCTGCCCGGGCAGCCCCTCAATAACTACCACATGAAGACGCTGCTGCTGTACGAGTGCGAGAAGCACCCGCGGGAGACCGACTGGGACGAGGCATGCCTGGGCGACCGGCTCAATGGCATCCTCCTGCAGCTCATCTCCTGCCTGCAGTGCCGGCGCTGCCCCCACTACTTCCTGCCCAACCTAGACCTCTTTCAGGGCAAACCCCACTCGGCCCTGGAAAGCGCTGCCAAACAGACCTGGAGGCTAGCCAGAGAAATCCTCACCAATCCCAAAAGCCTCGACAAGCTATAGGGTTCACACCCCCGCCGGCAAAACTCGCCCTCCGCAAACAACGACGGCGCCTAAAAACTTTCTATTTAACACAAACGACGACGGGAAAAGGCGGCGAACGAAGCGCGCCCACCTGCAGCTCGGCCTTTAAGAACTCGCAGACGGGTTTCCCGGCGTAAATAAACTCTCGCCGCCTTGCACGGAAGAAGGAAAGAGCCGTTCCTCCCGCCCTCCCATGTGAATTTTTAAAAAGTCACAAAAAGAAGCAATCGGACTTTTGCAACTCCCAAACGAAACCCGAAAGGTACATTTTCCAATCCATGTATAGTCTTTTTCTTATGCTCTCTTGTTTGCCTGAATGTTGTCACCAAGTGAAAAATTATTTAACTATATGTACAAATCTCCCTTAAAAGAAGAAAAAAAAATGAAAGTTTTACTGATGTTAAACGTATTTCGGTGCCAAGGTCAGATTATGTGCCCCACAACTGACTTGTTGCAAATAGTAATAAAAATATTACTTTAACTTTACACTGACTTGTCGTGAATGGTCTTAAAATTCAGGCAAGTAGACTCTTGCTGAACCTCAGAAGGAAAAATCTTTAAAAGAAATAGAATCACCCGATGTAAAGTTAGTCTAAGCGCAACACCCAGCCAAAGTCTTAGCTTGGTATATTCGAAACTTCCCTCTAGCGCGTCTAAGAAAAAAATAATCTTATCTATTCTGTAGTTTGGCATGTGACAACATCTGCTCTATTTCTATGACTTTAAGCTTCCCCTCTGAATCTTGGGAACATGTGGAGCGCCTCATAGCAGCTCCTCAGAATTGAGGCAGAATTAAAGCCTGCCGTCTCCTACCCTCCGATCGTTAGCTTTGGGTTTTGTTTGCTTTCTTACGGTTTTTGTGTGTGTGTGTGTGTGTGTTTTCTCCTTCCCCCCCCCCCCCCGTTCCGTAAGCCTCAATGTCTTGTATTTTGTTTTAAAAATCCATCTCTAATTTGCTTTCGCTTCCCAGAGCGAAGGCGCTCTCTATCCATTTGACTTTGACAAGAAGAAAGTATAGATCTAACCCTGAATAATTAATGCACTTTACAGCAACCGATCGATATTTTTTTTAAACAAACATTTGTTTTTCCCAGATTTTTAAGTACAGCATAAAACCGCGTAGCCGGAGGAGTAGATAAACCGTAAGGGAAGTGCCCGACCCCTCTTCCCCGCCCAAGCCCCAAGTCCCCAGCCGCGTATTTCGTGCCGTAGCAATCTGGCTTTAAGTTTCCTCTGGATGCCTTAGAAATACTGGCAGGATATTTTTTTTTTTCCGGGAAGGGCATTTATAAGCTTTAAAACCGGCGGCGTTACCTGCTCGAAAACCCGACAGGCTTCAACGCTGGCTCGGAGCATTTTGAGCAATTTTCGTGTCCTTCTGGGGGTAGGGAAAGAAGGTAAAAATGCAAGTTCTTGCCCGACACGGAGGACTACTTTCCGTTTCTTTAGGTACGGAGCCGGAAAGAAATAGCCTTTCAAATTAGAGTCGCTTTTGTCTTTAAGTTCAAAAAGAAATGAACAAGTCCAATAGTAGCCTGGGAAATGAACTTCCAGCTATGGAAGCTGCTACGGACACCGTGCCCGGCCCCGGCACCCCAGGCATCACCAGGCACCCCGACCGCTCCGTCGTGAGCCCCTCCAACCCAGGCGGTTAAAAATCGGAGGTGCTCCACAAGTGTTTTGCGGGCTCCTCAGAGCGTCTTCCCCAGCTCCCTCGGCAGAAAGGGTTTAGCCCGCGGGGCCAGCCCTTCCTCTCGGGACCGGCCCCCAGCAAGGGCGCACACCGATCTTATCGGGGCCGGTGCTATCTCTATGGCAGGTCTTTCTTCAGGAACTTGTCACAATGTTTTCTTTTCGGTAGTTTATACAAATATACAGGAACTTAAAATGTATCAAACAGATGAAACCTCATTAATTAAACAGGCCCGCTGAGCTACAGGGGATTAGGATTTTTTTCTTTTCCAAGGGATATTCCTACAGCAACTCTAGTTTGATAGTCTTGATAGTCACCGGTATCAAGGTACAGTAACTTAAGCAGAGGGTGGGCCAGGGAGGCGTTAATGCTTGAAAGACAGCCGAGTTGCAAGCTTATTTGTTTCTTAAAGAAAAATACTTAATGTGATTTTTACCCCGCACTCCCCACCGAGAAATTACAAAAGGTATTTCTTCCCTCCTTTTAAGACCTCCAGCTAAAGCAGCATCACAAACAGAATCTAAGAGGTGTAGCCTACATTTCATGTAACCAACTCCTCCTTCTGTAGGAAACCACCCCCCCCTCCCCCAAAGAAGTATCTTCAGTATGAAGACAGAGTTAAATCAAACCGGAATTCCTGCTCACAATTAAGAAAAAAACTGCTACCAAATACTCGAAAACAGAAAACAAAGCAAGATGAATACATGTCACGTTAGCGTCCCCCATAAGACATTAACAAGAAGGTTAAGAATTAGTAGCTGTACTCAAATGCCCTAAAGTGCTAACCATGGAAAACAAAAATGCAGAGTAATTCAGATCTGTAAGACTTTTCTCACGCTAATGCAATACAAAGCAGAACCTTTTAAGTGGAAAATGCAACACTCCAACATACCAAACTGTCTTAACTTTTTATATTTACATCGTTTTTATCATTACATGTTTTAAAAAAAACTACTATGGAAGGAGTAAGCATATCAAAATTTAAAGAGCTATCTCAACCAAGAAAAAAAAAACAAAACCCAAAAACACCAAAAAAAAAACCAAAACACCCCAACTTCAGGATCAAAAGTTAAATCTCATTTATGGTACCACATAAAAATCACAATTCCAGTTAATTGCATATATTAAATTCTACTTCTAAGAATTTGACAGCCTTGTTTTCCAAACTAAATGTATTCCTTGGTCTGATTTGATACTGCCAGCTTTCAGACCCACTGATACCATTTTTAATACAGACAAGAGCAATTTACTCAGTAGGAACAAAGAACTGAACTGGCGCTTAACACACAACATATTCTGTACAGACAAGCAGAAACCCACTACTACTTCCAGTGACTTCTTTCCCACTTCACAAAAAAAATACCTTGTTTACTATTAAGAAGGCACTAAAAACCCAAGAACCATCACTGTGCTTAAACTGGGATGTAAGAATTATTTACCAATTGTGTTGTACTTTTGAAATGCTGCTGTAATACTGTAAATGCTACATATATATATAAATACTGAAATGCCATCGTATTATAGAAGACATTCAAGTGCAAGCTTATTAAGATAATCACACAGTATACTGCCTTTGAAATAGGAATTTTACCAAAGGTTACTAATTTTAAGCAAAATACTAGTAATCAAGTAACTCGGAGCAAATAAAGCTTGTGGAAATTAGCAAGTCAGTTCAGGAATGTTTTTTAAGAGGGCAATTATGCTTTCTGCTTAGGCACAGTAAATACTAACAGGTCCTGTAAAAGCTGTTATAAAATAATATGATACAGAAGCACTGAAGGCTTAAAAGTATAAGAAGTTTAGCACTATGTTACACTGGCATTATATAAAAATAGGAAAGTAAAACACAGCATTTGGGCTAAAAGTTGAACTTTCTACTATTCACACAGGCCTGTGATTCAAGATGTCTTTATTTAAGATGCCTCCCTGGAGCTTTATTTGCAGCAAGCTGATTAACATTCAAGTAGGGTCAAATTGTGGGACAGGGAAAGAAAGGGGAAGGGAAAGAGGTGTCACCTACATGAAGTTCAGTAACATGTGTGGTTAGTCCCAAACTTATTAAACCTGGAACACTGCGGGCCAATAGAGGTAAAGGAAGTCGAATGAAGAATTAAAGGTCTGGGTAATTTGTCACCATCTCCCAGAGCTCAGGGTCAATGATCTCTTACCTTTGGGTCGATTTTCTTAAAACTAGGATCTTCTTCATCCACCTCAAAGTAGAGCTCCGAAAGAGTGATGGAAAGAGTGCCTTTCACTACTACTGAAGGGGCCACAAGTTGGGCTGATGTGCTTAGGGAAACTGGACCTGCAAAACAGCGAAAACAATATTCAAAACAGAAAACAGCCTGAGTGCAAATTACTTGCTTTTCATTCCTAGAATATTAAAATAAATAAAGCAGTGAGCTTTTCCTTAGAAAGCAAGCCTCTTTTTATCCCAGAAAAGAACATATGTAATAGATTTGCAGTGTCTCAGAGCTGCCGAATATTGCGGCAGCTACAACTGCAAACCGATGCATACATTATACATGCCAGAGCTGGCTTTAGCATGGCAGTACATAGTTTTTGCTCAGACATCTTTTCTTTTTGAGAAAATTCCAGTGTTGCATACCTTCTGTTATACGCAACAGAGAGACTGCACATATGAACACTTAAAATCTTACTGTCAAACATGTTCTTTAGGTACTGGAGTGTCTTGATAGCTTTCCTCAGAGATGAACAATAGCAGTCAAGGCTCGAAGTTGTCTTAACTTAAGTGTTCCCTCATGGATGCTACGAATCTATTGTGAAGGTCACACAATGTTACAGAGCCTAAAGTAAGCTGTTTTAAAGATGCTTTTGATTTCACATTAAATATTGTTCAAGGATTCCATACAATGTTAGTGTAGCTCAGGGACTGTGGGAGTAAACAGCTGGAGGGTTGGTTTCCAACTGAATGAATTTTTATTGGAATAATCACATCTCCACAGGGCTTATCACAGGGACAAATCAGACTACTACTGAAAACAATAGGTTCAGCATAGATCTGACAATGCAGAACCTATTATATAAACTAACACATCCAGAAAGAAAACAGGTTAGGTTTGTCATCCAGCTGATTAAGAGGTAAGGAAATTAAGTTACTTGGCTGCAGTATTATCTGACTTTTGCTAAACAGTGGAAAATATGAAAGTGATACAGATAATTTTGTTTTAATAAAGCATCTATAAATGAGGTACACACGTTCAGGTAATCAACGTGAGAATAACTGACAAAAAATTCAGATGAATTGTCATTTCCATCGATTGTTAGGAGGGTGATGGTCCTTAATCTCACATCAATCTCAATGTGTGCCACTAGGACAAAAGAAGAGATGCTCTGCTGAGATCAGAGCAGCTTTGCCCTCTATTCCCAATGTACAAATACATTGTGTTTGCAGATGGGCATGCGATAGCTGTGGAACTGCCATGATTTCCCAAAGCTCACCCCTACAAATGGATGAAATAAGCAGCTATGTGTTCTTTTGCTGTCTCCCTTTGCCCTCTGTACATTAGCATGTAATCCAGAGGAGAAATAACATTTTTTCAATCACTCGCAGACATTCAATTACAGGGCTAGCAGACAGCTGCAGAAGCTGCGGCAGCCCAGGTCCTGTAGAAGAACCCTGACAATTTCCACTTCATTTCTAACCCACACCACTTTATTAGCGAGGATTACTTCTTAATCCTATTGCCATTGTTGAGATTATATAATTAAACTCCCCTTTCACCTCTATTACAGTATGAATGTATTACTAGAGCCAATGAATGAATAATAGAAGAGAAGGAAACACAGAGAAGGCCGTTGAGAAGGAAGCTCATGGTGGGAAGGAAAAAAAGATTCACATACAGAAAATGCCACTGCATTTTTCTCCCATGACTTGATTTTATTTCACTCTGCCTTGGCAGGTTTTGCTTTTACATTATGCTGCATTTTTTACTCTGCTTAAAAATAAATAAAGAAATAGAATAAAAAGAGTGGAACGCAGCTCAGGGTAAGCAAACTGCCAGTGAATAAACGCTTCCATTAATTTCACTGAATTATCATGTGTAAGATACATATCAACATAAGATTACACCACTAGCTTCTCAGGGAACCAGAATTATCCAAGAAATTACATTTTTCTCTAAAGCAAATGTACATGGATATCAGCTGAGAAAGCAGAACACCGCAGACAAGTTTACGTTTTCTCTGTAAGCCCCATGTTCCTCAAATAATAATGGAAATGCCTTGTAACTCCCCAGCCCTGAACTGAGGCAGTCAGTTTGGGTTTACATTTTGAATTGTACAGAAATGGACTTGCTCCACTCAGACTGCAACACCAGCAAAAGCTGCATGCAACTGAGTGAAATTAATGAAGTTTAAATATATGAAATAGCATTTCTTCTTCAGAAGAAAGAAGTGAAGTCTAGTACGGCTGTGGTCTGTGGAGAAGGGACTCCAAGGAGGGAATGACAAGGGGTTTGAAACCCAGGGTTTAAACCCAGTAAGTGTACAAATTCCTTATTAACCAAAGTAAATAACCAATATATACAATTTTACGGATTTGGAAAAGAAATTAAAGCTCTCCAAAGCCTTTAATTACAGAACACTTGCCCAACTGTCCACTACATCTAATGATTTGAGAAGTGTAATGAGGTCAAAAACAAAGCAAGGAAGCTCTTTTCAAGGTAGAGTTACTTTATCTGAAGAAGTTTTCTTAGAAAACAGACAGCTACTGTGGAAGCAAGAAGATAAGAAAGCCAGAGAAAGCAAATGCACGACTCTCCTTAAATATACCCTCAGCACCTGAGGTGCACAGAAAGTAATCTTAATTACCCAGTTATAGTAAGGAACAACTTATTGGTGTGTATCCCAAACCATGAATCACTGAAGAGCAGGGAACAGCAGAACTTAAATAGTAAAGAAGGTGAGGAGAAAATTAGGTAGTTGAAGTTACCCGTTAAGTTCTCCACTTCCCTTTCCTCCATGAATGACATGATATCATCATCGCCTTCCAAGAGGACCTCACTCTCAGAGTTCTGATTTCCTAAAACTTGACTCTTGATGGACTGTTTTCCTTTAACAAGTATATCCTCATCAGGAGCTGAAATGAAAGAGACACACATCACTGCCTGACAGGTCTCAGAGGCAACGGTAAAAAAAATAAGTGTAATTTTTATTATTTTTCAGGAAGAAAACTGTTTAAGACTAGCTTTGAGGAGTATCTGTCTTAATCCTCTAAAGTTAGGACACATCTAGTTTTAATCCTATTAAGCCTGCTCAAAATTATCCAGTGCTCTGCAGCGTTTAACTCTACTTCAAGCGTTAATGACAGAGGGAAAGAATGTAACAGACTCGCTCCCCCTACACTCCCTCCCTTCGGAGGCTGAACTCTCCTGCTGGAAACCGGTCCCGTTTACTTGCCCTGTTAACCTGACTCAAACCAAGGCTTCAGCGACCACGGCAGAGACCAAACCGAGAACTCCCCAGGGCGACAACGCGGGGCACGCCCCGGCGGCGGCGGGACGGGGCCCGGCGGGAGCCGCGCTCGTTCCCCCGGCTCCCTG
>JASSUY010006124.1:0-57314 GCA_032466535.1 Forpus xanthops | reverse complement strand
CTGAGGAAGAAATTCTTTCCTGTAAGGGTGGTGAGGCACTGGAACGGGTTGCCCAGGGAAGTTGTGAATGCTCCATCCCTGGTGGTGTTCAGGGTCAGGTTGGACATAGCCTTGGGTGACATGGTTTAGTGGGAGGTGTCCCTGCCCATGGCAGGGGTGTTGGAACTGGGTGATCTTAAGGTCCTTTTCCAACCCTGTTCTATGATTTTGAGAAGGAAGATTCCGGTCAAATTGGGTGGTCTGTTTTCAGTTAAACAGATAACAAAGGAGAATAACAGGTAACAAGTGGAGAGCAGCCCAGCACCCATGGCTGGACTATGAGAGGTCCCTTTGGTGAGGTTTCACCTTTCTTGCTTGCATCTGCCCACCTCTGTCCTGGGAGGATGATGTATCCAGAGAAGGACCTGGGGGCATTTCCCCTTCTCCCAGAGGAGGAATTCCAGCTCAGCTCTTTCTCCTACTGCTCCAAAGCATTTCATAAACTCTCCCCAAACCTTTTTCCTTTAGTTGTTGCCTCTGGCTCAGGAAAGATGCTTCCTCTGACAGATGAAGCAGGTGAAGAATGAACCCTGAACACAAACTTTGTTTGCTTCTCAGTGCAGCAGGGGAAATTCAGATTGCTCCAGGAAGATGTTCTTTTGTTCTCTAAACCACTCCTGGTTCTGCTTGTGTCTGTATAAATCATTTACAACACCCTGAGACACACAGCAATGAGTGTTGCTGCTGATGGCCATCCTTTGCTGCCTCCCTCCTGCTGCTGAGCTTTTGTCTACGTTAGAGGTGAGCTGCTTTTCTGGGCACTGGTTCCCAAAAGGATCTCCCAACAGGACACATTCCCAAAGGACAGCCCAGATCCCAGCAGGGTACGTTTCCTGTCAATACGTTCCCAGTCAGCATGGCTGAGGATGCCCTATCTGGGGAAGCCAGCAGAGGGGATATGAGCACTGCCACAACAGAGGGCTCTGGGATGAGCCCTGCCTGATTGCGCACATACAAGTGCAGACCCTGAGCTTCATCCTGGGATACTTTCTCATGTGCCTTTCCCATCTCTGGCTGCAGCTCCTCCTGCCTCTTCTTTTCTGGTGTTCCAAATTTCTTGAGGTCTGCTGTAAAGACATGGCCAGAGCAAAGAGACCGGAAAGAGCAATCAGGCAACGCCAGCTCACAGAAGAGAGCATCACATCCACAGAGCTGAAAGCACATGGGTGAGAGCTGGTGGGTAATAACCCCTGTGCACTGGTGCAGGGCTCAGCCCTGAAACAAGGAGAGAAAAACTTGGTACCCAGAATAAGTCAATGCCAAGATCCTTGCAGGAAATTGCTCCCTCAATGCAAGATCAACACTTTGGGAACTGTCAGTTGTGCTCAGAGAACGTCAATGGCAGATAACTTGCATCTGCTTCTGAAAGCAGAAGATGAGTCTAATTTAGTATAAGCTTAGATATCGGCAAAGACATCTAATTACCAGGATGTGTCAGGCTCATTGATCACTTGAAAAGGCAACACAGAAGGTTTGTCCCGTTGCATAAGAACCTTTTATCAGGGGAAGTTGGTTCCCCAATTAGCTGGCATTGACGAGAGCAGCGCTGGGCTGGGGACAGCACGTGGCTCCTCTCATGTTAGAAACACACTTTGTACTCCCTGCAAATAACAAAAGAGAATTCCAGAAGCACTCAGTGGAAATGCAATAGATTCCAAAGGGGGGTTCAGCCCTTTGGGATGTCTACACCAGCCAGACCCCAGCGCTTCCAGTCCTCTGGCTAAGGAAGGATGTGAAGCAAGGATGTCACAGACAAAGTACCACCATCAGCAAATCTGTCTAATTCCAACCCTTCTTTGCTCCATGTGCAGGTGATGCTCAGCTAAATGAAGCTACAGCTCTGCCCAGGTTGCTGCCAGACTGGCAGTAACATGCTCACAGCTTTCCCTCTAATGCTTCTCCAGGCAATGCTTCTCCCTGCTGCAATGCCTTCATAACAGATTGATAAGCAGTCCCTTACCTGCTTCTCAAGTATTATTACACCCTCTTAACTGTCCCCAGGGTAGGCAACCCCCAGCCGTGGCCATCAGGCATCTTCATGGGGATGAGCAGGTCTGGGGTCCAGTCAGGACAAAGCCATTTCCTATAGAATCTCAGCCCTTCAATATATGCAAATCTACTCAGATTCCAAGTTTACATCCTCCAAAACTAGATGATCACCAGCAGACAGGGGAGAACAATGTCTCTCATCATTACCATAGCAGATAAGGGGTTTTGGAGCTTTTTGCTTCCCCCCAGGGTAGGAAGGTTTTATTGTTTCTTGCAGTGCCTCTGTACAAGGAACAGTCCCCACACCCAAAACCATCGTTTGAGTTCCCACCATCATCTTACTTGGAGTGCAATGTGCACCCAGGGACACATTGTCACCCTGCAAACTGAAGAGAAGCAGAGAGGAAAACATCTTATGAGATAAAGCTTTGTCAGTCAGGAACCCTCTAGATACTAACTGGGATGCATTTTGGATAAGGAGTTGTTTTATAGATGAGTTGATGCCTGTTCAAGAGTCCTGTATCATGAGGGAGACCATGAGGATGGAGCAGCTCAGTAATGGTTTTAGTGTGTATCACCACAGCCCCCACAGTGTCCAATGAAGCAAATGATTGGATCTGCAGCATCAATCATTTAGTGTCTTGGGCAAGAGTTCTGTCACAAGATGAGCATCTCCTACATAGAAAATAAGTGTCTCTGCTTTGCACTGTTACCAATGCCTTGATGAGGTACCTGTTATCCTGTGACAACAGTCTACAGCTGGCTTCAGTCCTGCCTGGAGAAAGCCAGAGATACAAGAACTCTTTCCTACCCTGATGTCCTTGTGCAATGGGTATTTAATCCATGTACAGGATGCTGCATGGCTCAGCAGTTAACCACCAACCTGCAGGAAAAGCCAAACATCTCCTGTGCTCCGAGTTTGCTGGTGAGGCTGCAGCAGTGAGCTGGTGTCTTGGCAAAGTGGGTCTCAGGTAGACAAATCTAAGCCTAACATGGATGGACAACAGCAGAACACCCCTTGATCACACCTGACATTCACCAGGCTTATCTCTGGACAGGCTGATGGAGCTCCCTGTATTCATGAACACCAAGTGCTCCATGTTACTTTATCCACTAACACTTGGGTAAAGGAGACCCCAGAAAGGAACATTTCCAGTTACATCAGTTGCAGAGTGAAGCTGGTGATTATTCACAGCCCTAAAACCATGCATAACCCTGGCCAGGCAGTCACCATCCATAAAGGCATGGTCAAAGGCGCAAGCTATTATCCGAGCATTTGCTCTCCTCAGGAAGCTCATTTCCATACAGAACTGCACCTTGTGCAATATATCTCCAGGAGCGATCGCTTAATGCCTCAGCTCCAGGGAATGGGACCAAAAAAAGGGAATGAAAACACTATTGATCTGGTTTTAAGTAGAGCTGTATCTATTAATCTGGGAACACTAATCACTGGGGGTTTGACAAGAACATGAGGTTTCCAGTGCTGCATTAACACTCTTCATCCTCTTGGGAAAAGCCTGAGGAAGACAGAGCTGCTTTCACAGCTTGGCCTAATCCACAGGCAGGAAAGACTTGCCAGAGGTACCTCTCCCTGCACACAGGCACACATTATTCCTGGTGTCTGACAACTGCTTTGACCAGAAGGATAGCATGGAAATGATGTTCCTGGGAAGCCCCAAGGGCACTCTTCATCTCAGTGGTATCCCCACAAGCCTAGACTGGATGTGGTCTTATGAAGGCAGGAGCATGGTGGCTTCTTGTCTCCTCAGGAGGCTTTATCACTTCACTATTTTCATCTTTTACTAAGCGAAAGATGACACAATGAAGCTCAAGCCCAAGCTAAAGAGATTAGCAGGGATAAAGAAAGGCAAATAAACTCCTTGCTGGTTGAATTTCTCTCAATTGTTCTAGACAGGGTGAGCTGTCAAACCCTCAGCACACAGCAAAGGGGTAGGAATGAGGGTACAGACTTAAATCTGAGATCTGAGAACCCTCAGGCAATGCTGAGTCTTCAGAGCGGTTCCCATGTTCTCCAGGCTGATGTGGCCAATCTGCTGGTCCAGGCGGGGCTGACGGTGCTTATCTCTTGCGCTAGAGACCTGCCCCAGCTTTCAGAGTAAACAGAGCCCTACACAGGGGTCTTTATGAAACTCATCTCCCACAAAGACAGGAACCACAGAGACAGCTTCATCCAAAATCTCACAGCCAGAATTACCCTTCCAGCTTGGGCTGGCGATGGCTGTGCTTTAACTTTGTTGCTTTTCCGTTGGAGATTGAGGTTCATTCCTCTCAGCAAGAACAATAAAGAAATCCTTGCTATTTCCCAATTATTAATAACAGCTCCAGCTAAGTCTGAGGCTTTGTTATTTATTAGAGCTGGTGCAGACATGGAACATTTATTTAACTTTTGCAGAAAAACGAACCCAAAGTACAACATTTTTGGCTATAGGAGATCTTTCTCCCCCACAAGAAAATCTGGAGGGGGAAAAACAACCCATGTTCAGTCACCCAGACACTAAGCTACTGCTTTCCATGGGGCTGGAAAGAGCCTGTTTGGCCTTAAGTCTTCTGCAGCTCTACTGAAGCTGAGCAAAAGTGGTCATCTGGTTTGGATGCTATTTGAGGCAGGGAATGATTGACAGAGATGCAGATGGCTTGTGCAGTGACAAGTTGTGCTGACTTAGCCAGGCAGGAAAAAAAACAGTTCATTTTCTTGAGTCTCTTTTCATCTTTTGAAAAGTGAGAAAATGTCAATATTAATTTGTCAATTCAAAGAAATCAGTTTGTAAATCAGGAATTCTGAATGAATTCTCCTTTGTGACTGGGTGTCCGGTACAGAAGCAGCAGCACATGAAGCAGTCCCAAGACCAAAATAAATCCTCAATAAGAGTATGGGAAGAGGCTTGCATGTTTTCTTACATGAGATAAGTGACAATAGGAAGCCAAGACCACTCTTGATGTCCATACCAAGTTAAAAAGGGATTTAACTGTTCAAGTAAACCTGTGCAGGATAATTTTCACTCCTTTGGGAAGTGCAAGAAGATGTGATGGGAGAAGATGAGCCTGGCTAGGTACTGGTGGTTTTAAGAAGGTGTGCAGATGCTCGTTTACTGGGAAGATCCATGGGGAAAAGTCTTTTCCCAACAGATGGACTTCAGCTGAAGCCATCTGGAATCATAGCAAGTATGACAGATAGGAGACTTCCAAGCGAGCACACGTTCCTTTCCCTCACTTCCCTCCCTGTCAGCATCAGTATCAACCACACAATTTTGGTACAGGCTCTCTAGACACATGGGAAGGGGGAAATTACAGTGCATTGATTTGTCCCTGTCTGCTTGGCTTTGTGATTCACACCAGTCACGGCTTGGTCAATGAAGCAATAGGCTATTGACCAGCATATGATAGAGGATCTCAGTGGGATGCTTGCAACCCTGGATATACCATGTACCCAGTGTGTGCTGCTGGCTTAAGTCTACGGGTCCACAAAACAGCTCCTTCCTGCTCTCCTCCCCCAGCACCAGGGTCCTGATGCTTCCTGAACTATCAGAAAAGAGGGAAAAATGCCTCGTTGTGCACCTCTAAAGTGTACACAGGTTGTTATTATAGAGCCTTTGGTCACTTTGAGCAACCCGCTCTAGTGGAAGGTGTCCCTGCCCTTGCAGAAGAGTGGAACTGGATGACCTTTAAACATCCCTTCCAACCCAAACCATCCTCTGATGATGATTCTACTTCTTGACTGTGTGAGCTAGACACAGCAAAGAGCACTCAAGTCCTTAACTTCATGGACTGAATAATGTCTCCTTATTTACAAGGTCATTCAGGGAAACTTCAAGTACATTCCTGTGCATTTCCAGGCTTGAAAGAGATGCACAGGTCCTTTTCTTAGATGAGATGTACATTCATCATGCATTTTTCATAAAACAACTATCCGTATTCATTTGTTGGTTGAGATGGCTGAAGAGAGCTCAAGGGATTTGGCAAGGACTTTCAAGACTTTGGCTCCTCCCCTGGCTCAGTAATGGCTGGGAGAGGAGAGCACTGCATAGCATAAAATGCTTTGTCTGATGTTACATGTTCATAAGAAATAGCCTTCCAGTACAAGATAAGAGTCCATAAAGCACCAACCCTTACCTCTTATGAGAGAAGAGGGTCCTGCCACAGTGGGGTTAATAAATATGATAAGCCACATCCTATTTATTCTGCAACAAAAATAGGACTTGAGCTGTCCAGATCTCAAAGCATTTTAACATGTGGCTGAAACACAACAGTGCTGATAATATCCCAAAATAGATTTCCTTGGGTAGTGGCTGCAAGCTGCTATTTCTCCCCAGCTAATCATCCTAATGGATAAGCATCTAGCCACAGAAGGAGAGCTGGGATGGAGCTGGAAAGTTAATGAGGAAGTAGGTGTGACTGGTTGCAGGGTTTTGTCCTCTAGAAAACCCCTCATTTCACTCAACAAAACACTGTTTTGTCTTTACAGAAGATGTGAAGCACTTTCCAGAACAAACACACTCCGTGCATAGGCCTTCCCCATGTTTTCCAGGTTTTCCTTCTTGCTTTATGCTCCCAGCAGAGGACTTGTAGTAACAACCACGTGCAGGTGAAGATTTGGAACCATCCACTTGACTCCAGGTCATCACGGAGCAGCAAAAGCAGGGCTGCTGCCTTCAGGAAGGTTGGCCAAGGTGGATCATGCAGCCATCAGGAGCTGGTTCCACATTACTCAAGCAAGGCAAGCGGGACAGACACAGAGATGGTGGCCAAGTCCAACCAAGAAACCAAGCCACAAGGCAACGCCATGGTGATGCAATTCCAAGATCAAGCTGGGATGTCAGCCTGTGGGTCAGGAGCATCAGCAGGTCCACAGTGACAAGGTCAATCTGAAAAGTGCAGATCAAGGGAATTCATAGCCAGGCACAAGCTGTGTTATATTAGAGACCAAGAGTCCTCCAGTATAGCTCAGGAAGAGAACAAAAGCCTGGAGCCAAGCTTAAATAGCTCTTCTGGTCCCGTGAATATGGCTGAGGCTGCAGGTGAGGATGCTCAGGGCCATCAAAGCTTGTTGGTGGCCTCCAGGCTGTTATGTTTGACAACAATGTTTTCAGTGTGGTTTGATGGTTGTTTCTGTTAGCAAGGCATGAACAAAGCATCTACAGTGAACAATTGGAATCATCTCCCAACATCTTGTTTATATGTGTGTCAGGGAAACCCAAACCCCATCTTCCTTCTGGCTTGGCAGGTTCTTGATAGAGCAGAAGCATGAGAAAAGAGCCAAATCAGTTAAGCAATCAGGAAGCCCAAGGCTGTGAACCCTCAAGCCTCCCAGTGCAGGGTGGATCTCCTGTGGTAGATGGGATCACCCACACAGAGAGCTCACTTGGGCAGAGTGCAAAGGGACCTGAATGTCAGAGCCAGGTATAGAATCATAGAATCAGCTGGGCTGGAAAAGACCTTTAATGCCCCAATTCATCCCAGCAAACATCTCCAGGAGAGCACGAGAGGTTCCTGCTCCTGGCATTTCCCTCTGTGCTGGCACAGAAATACCTGCACAGGCAGGGGCTGGATGAGAGGTTTCTGGCACAGGCTGGGCATAGCTGAGTTATTCATGAGCCCAGAGCCGAAGTCCTGCTGGCTTGAATGGGAAGTTTGCCTACGGCACGACTCAGGGAAGGAAGGCTGGGAAGCAGATTGCTGCAGGATGTGGGATTGTACCAACACTTCACTACTAATGTTACTGATAAAGGGAGGGTTTACAGGCTGCTTCTGCAAATGTTATCCATTCACCCATGCTCAGAGATCCTCCCCTGTGGTGGCAGAGGTGTTCACACACTGATTCTCCCCATCCCTCACCATCCTTTGGCCACTGCTGTGGCACTTGGACCAGTCTCTGGGATGAGAGAGAGCTGGGATGCTGTGTGATGCCCATCCTCCCATTCTCCCTAGCCACACAGCCACTGCTGGGGAGTGTTTGCCTCATGCTTTTACAAGCATGAAATCCAAGGTGGCAGCTTGACATGCAGCAGACGGAGGGAAAAACCTCCCTCCCATCCTCTTTTTATCCTTCCTTTTCAACATCCCTCCCTTCCTCGAGGAGGCTGGAGACCCGCCGCAGAAGTGCCTTTGCTCCTTCTGCTCATGCCTGCAAGCAGCCCAAGTAGGTGACTTCTTCTGGCCCAATATTAGCCTTCAGGACCCCTGCTCCTCTCACTGTAGCCCTTGCCATGGGATGTCAAAGGTCTGACCTGGGTCCAGTCCAAACACTTATGGTCATCTGTGGCTGGATCTCTTTCAAAAGACAAGCAGCGCTTCATTTCCCAGGCTGTTGCTTGCCTCTGGGTCCTGAGGCCCTGCTGTTACTGGGCAAGAATTGTTTGTCTTGTCCAGCAATGAATTTTCCCCAGAAATGCCACTGACAGTCACACATCTCTGGCACAGGGTGCAACAGCAGTAACCTGGCCAGAGGTGACACCATGCGGGAGCCAATGATGCTGTAGGTGTGATGAGTGCCAGAAGAGTCCTGGACCAGCTTCCTGAGGGCCTCTGGAGCAGGGTGACATTGCCTACCTCAGCTTGCATGGAACAGCACAAGTTTGGCTGGGACCAGCATTCAAAAGACTGAGGATGGTTTATTCTGACTGTGTGTGATGCCTCTGCCCGTGGGATCAGCTCCCATCCCTGCTGGGTGGGAGGGAGTGGAGCAGCAGGAAGGTGCTATTTATATCTTCAAGAGCGACTGGATTAAATCAACAGGCAAAATGTGCCATGAAAACCTCTCTCTTGTTCATACACTATTCAGGAAGTTAGGACTGCAAGGCATCAGCCATTTGTGTTGTTTTTCTATGGCTGCTGGTGTCTTTGTTCCTGGGAGCATGGGGAGCAGGGAGCCCATGGTGAGCATTCCCAAGGCACAGCACACTCCAGAGAGGGGCTTTGGACAAGGGATGTAGGAACAGGACAAGGGGAATGGCTTTAACCTGCCAGAGGGGAGACTGAGATGAGCTCTTAGGCAGAAGCTCTTCCCTGTGAGGGTGCTGAGGCGCTGGCAAAGGGTGCCCAGAGAAGCTGTGGCTGCCCCATCCCTGGCAGTGCTCAAGGCCAGGTTGGACATGGCTTGGAGCAACCTGCTCTAGTGGAAGGTGTCCCTGCCTGTGACAGAGGTTGGAACTGGGTGAGCTTTAAGGTCCCTTTCTACCGAAACCACCCCGGGATTCTATGAATCAATTCAATACGCAGCATGTATGTACATGTGTGTGTGTAGTGGGAGTGAAACTGGGTCTTTCTGCTAATAAACACAACACCTACAGTCCAATATTATGAAGTGGAAGGTGTCCCTGCCCGTGGCAGGGGGTTGGAAGTGGGTGAGGCTTTAAAGTCCCTTCCAACCCAAACCACTCTGGGATTCTACATATCCTCTTTATTTGAGGCTGAAATCATGATTTAAGCAGCTCAAAGCTCATCCTTTCACCCATGAGCTGTGGTCAGTGTCTAACAGGCCAGAGAGGCCTTCCCTCAGCCCATGATCCGCACTGCAGCTTCTCAGCAGAATTAGCATGAAGCTCAAGTTCATAAAAACACAGTATCAACACTAAAGTGCGGCGTTTTCCAGAGGTTTTGATTCCAAAGACAATAATTCCTCTGCGGTCAGAAGAGATACCATAAAACCCATGAGATGCTTCTGGTTTGCGAGCGCTGGTGTCTTGTTTGTGAGCCTTGTTCTTCAGCGTGAGGCCTCCAGGGAGTCAGTGAGACAGGAGGAGAGAGCAAGCATCTGACAAACACAGCCCCACTATGGTGGTGGAGTTTCAGCTTGTTTTAATCAGTTTCTCTAGTGTTACATGGGGCTTCTGTCTGCTTTGTATTGTGCTGCAGCGCTGTGCTGAGCATTGCCTGGGATTTGCTTTGTGCCATAAGAGTTAAATCCTGTCTGGAATACTGAGCTGAAACAGCCCCAGGGAAGCTCACAATCCCTGTCTCCTACCTGACAGGCAGCAGGTCCCATGGCATACTGTCCCACCAAGCCTGTCTCCAAAGTGCATCACCAGGGCTGTGTGTCCTGCAGGGCTGCAGCACCCTGGGGTGCTGATGAGGGGCAGATCAGACGGTTGATGTCCTAGCCGGGTGAAAGCTGCTGTGAAGGATGTCAGCCTGAAATCCTCTCTCCTGCATCATTCCCTCATCCCCATTTGCCCTATTTGCTGATATTAGTATAATGAGGAGAGGAGAGGAGAGGAGAGGAGAGGAGAGGAGAGGAGAGGAGAGGAGAGGAGAAGAAAAGATGTTTCTGGCCTGTAAATCTCAGCCTGCTGCCCACAAGAAGCTCTATGTGTGATGGAGCAGGCAGAGGAAGGATCCGTGCTGACGGTGAGCTCCTGATGCTGCTTGGTTGGTGCTTTCCTGGTTGGAATGGCTTCACTCACTCCAGCCCACACCCCCATAGCCTTTTCCATATGGGAAATACCTGTTCTCTCTCTTCAGTCAGGTCCATATGTTACCTGTGTTCCTACCCGTCCTCTCCTAAACAACTCTCACATCATCTCATATCTCCCCTGTGGGGAGGTTGCTCCTGTTTTTTGGAACCCCACTATCCTCCAGTGTGTTGTGCAGATCCTTCCACTGTCCTTGGCATTACAGTCCCATGCAGTTTCCCACAGACACCAAGGGGATCAGGAATATTTGCAGTGAATGATATCCTGCATGGGGTTTCGGAAGATTAAGGGCTGATGTTTGCTGCTCTGTGTGAGTGCTGCTGAAGGGCACCTATGGACTGAGTTGATAAAGGTAGTTTAATGGGAGGAATTATATCTCTCCTGATCTACTTCCATGATTTTGGAAGTTTCCACAATGCCCCCTTTCCTGGCAGTACACCCTGTCCTTCCCACTCTACGGCTTTACCCAAGACCTCTTCGTGAGAGCCACTGTTGTTCCAGACCCAATTCTTGCTGTGCATGGGCTCTGATGGGTGATAGCTCCACTTCTCCATACCCCCCAAGCAGTGACCCATCATCTCTGGGTACCCCTCTTGCCCAGCTCTGCTCCCCCAGTGCCTGTTTGCCATCAGTGGGAGCCTGTGATTGCATCTGCTGGTATCACCTGTATCCATCCTCCTGAGGCTCAGGTTTGTCTCCACCCTGAGCAGCTTTGTCTCTGTCTGGGTCAGTCCTGCAGAAAACCCACCTCTCTTCCCCCACAAACCCCCCTCCTCTGTGTCTCTTTTCCATCTGCCCAAAGGTTTCCCTGTGGGGCTTCTCTTCTGTTCCTGCTTCCACCATCTGTTCCGTCCCTTTGCCATTGCATCCTCAGACCAGAAAGCTGAAAGCAGACCCCAGGGCTCTTGGCTCCTGTCTACCTCCCTGGCACACTCAGGATTTCTTTTAGCACAGTCTTTGCTCAGGACTCGAGGTCAGAGATCCTCTGTTTCAACATTTTCCAAGGAGATTCAGAGTTTGTTTTGCAAGAAGTTTTGATAATTCTTCTTGTATCTTTAAAACCCCTCAAGCAAATAAACATCTAATTACCAGGAGACAGAAATCCCATCTTTCCAGCCGTCTTTGAGTCCGGTGGTTTCAGGGCCTGGGGTATTGGTATTTGGGAGTGTTCCTTTAAGGCATTTCAGGAAGATTTTGAGACTCTCTTAACTCACCACTGCACAATTCACTGGAACTGGGAGCTTTTCACCAAGGAAAAAGAAGGAAGTATCAATAGCAAGAGGCACTGACACTGCCTTCACTTGAAGTGATTATCGTGATTTACTGACCCACAAAGTAAATATTGATTGAAGTGAAGCCACGGCCAATATTTACTTGTAAGAAAACAAGACGCTGATGTACATGTGGTTTGTGACCTGCTTCCCTACCAGCACATCCTGCCATGACTTGAAACCTGGCCTGAGGGGCAGCAGGCAGATGTGGAAGAGCCTTTCCAGAGCACCAAGTCCATCTCTGCGGATGCAGGCTGGAATTCTGCAGAGCTTTGAGTCCATAAACCACCTCTTGGAACTGAAATCCAAGAGAACCAGCAGAGCTGATCCCATAGGCCCATTCATGTCTCCTGCACTTCAGCTACTCACAAATGCTTCAAAAGATCAAAGGCAAGCACCAGGATGCATGGAGCCCTGGAGTAAGCTGATGCTCTCCTCACTCATCAGACTGATGATCTGCTCATACATCTCAGACCCTTTCTTTCTGCATTTCTTGGTAGTACTTTCAAAGAGCAGTGTCTGAAAACATAATACAAGGAGTGCCAAGGCAGAAACTGTGCAGAGAAGATAAAACCCCCAATCCCTCTGACTGCAGTGATCCTCTGCCCGGAAAATTCACTCAATGACCCCAGAGATATTTCAGTCCAAATGTGCACTTGGCACAGGCGATGCTCTTGTCTCATTATTCCCTTGTTTCCTGCAAGGATCAAGCTGTCATGCCCAGAACAACCGTTTCAATGAAGCTTCCATCTGTAGTAATGTTTGGAGGTGGATTGTGTTGCTCTGGCTCTGGGGCCAGGGCTGCTGCTGACATTGCTAAAGGGACAATGCTCTTTGGATTGATGGGATCCCATTTTTATCCTGCTTTCAAGAGAGATTGTTTGATTTCATAGCATGTGATGGATTCATGAAACAAGTCAGGCAGAAGGGTTTGAGGTGCCATAAAACCCCTGACAACCCCTCTGCACACACCAGCTACCTCCTCCCTCCATCATCGGGCTCTGCCTTTGTGATCTGATTTTACAGCAGGTTGGTCTGCTGAGCTGCACAGGAGCCTGCCTTTCTCCTGCTGCTCAGAGGAGAAATGCCTGCACAATCGATGTTTTAACACCCTTTGACGCCCCTTACCTCCTTTCAAGCTCTTGCAACCACTGATGGGGCGGCATGGAGGCACCTCGATGGAGGAACCCAAAGGATTTCCTACTTTTCAGTCATCTTTCTTCTTCTGAGAGGCTGGGAGCAGGCCCATGGACCATAGTCAGAATTAGGGTCAGAATGTGACCATAGGAGGGGATAATAAAGCCCCAGCCTTGGCTTAAGTGAGAACAGTGCCAGGAGGAGATGTGTCTCTAAGAGGTGTAGAGTTGCCTGGGCAGGGCCCCATTTATCTGCTCTGCAGAGGAGGGAAGGTAGTTTTACTGCATACACATATTACAGACAGACCCCTAACAGGAAGGTGATTTTGCTCCTGTAAATCCTACAGTGGATGATTACTTATGAAATAAATAATCACCAAGGTCTCCCTCGGCAAGGATTTCCCAAATTGTAGGTGGTTTTCTCAGCTTAAAGCAACTTCCACTTACTTTCAACCTTGCAGGTTGTCCAGAAATCCACCAAAACCCCATTTATATGCTTTAGAAGAGGTCAACAAGAGTATCAAAAACTATCACAGGATGAATCACAGGATGGTTTGGGTTGAAGGGACCTTAAAGCCCACCCAGTTCCAGCCCCCTGCAGTAAGCAGGGACACCTTCCACTGGAGCAGCTTGCTCTAAGACCCATAAATATCAAACTTCATTTTCACTGAAACGTAAAACTTCAAGTAAATTAAATGAGATAATAAGGTCAAATCAAAATGATTTGATGTTGCCCGTTGGAAGCTCTATTTGGCACCACTGATCGAGAATGGGAGTGTCAGAATATGTGCTTTGTTTCTTGTCTCTGTCAGTGGATTCCTACAAGTGGAAAATCCTTCAGCTGAAAGCTTCTTGGCAAGCTTTTCTGAGGACCAAGTAGCTGCTCAGTAAGTGGTTTCCCATCCAGTGAGCACGCTTGATTTAATGACAGAGCAGCTCCAGTATGTGGCTGCTCCTGCTTTTTGAATGGCAAATGGGTCCCCCTGCACCTCCTCATTGCAATTTGATTCTTTTCCCCTGTTGCTAATATATGAGCACTGCAATTACATAACGTTAACTAGTAAAATAATGAGTCTTCACTAGGAAATGGGATCTTTGGTCCTCAGCACTGCGTCCACTGTCCATGAGCTCTGTGGCCAAGACTACTTTGCTCTGCAGGTCTTTGCCGGTGGAGGGAGGGAGAAAGGGGGACTCCTGAGGACCTGGCACAGGCAGCATCCTCAGGAGAAGCTTTGGGATGAGGCTCCAAGGCTGAGCACCAGCAGCGCCTCCACACTGCACCACTGCATCACACTCTGGTGGCGTTTGCTCTGTGGGGAGATGGTGGGAACAGAGAGCAGCAAAATAAGAGATGAGAATAAAATCCTTCATAGAAACAGACAAAAGCATTGGCCTTGGCCTGGTGAGGTAAGTCTCAGGAGATCAAAGCTCTCTAATAAGAGAGCATGGAGAAAGCATCAAACAAACAGCTTTATTTCCCTGCAGTGTTTCCACTGCTGCTATCTGTAACTAATGGTGGTTAGTTATAGGCTATAAGAAGGTTTCCTTATGCAAGCAAAGTCCCATTGGGCTTTTTGGGTGTTAATGTAATAGCAGCTAAGTGATTTGGTCTCTTCCAAGCAGTAGACGATATCCGTATTTACTGTCCATCATTCCTGATGCAGACTGCCAACAGCAGCTCTGGCCCTGTTCATGCTGGGGCTTCCCCCTCCTGCCTGACATCAAAGCCAAAGGGAGCTTCATGGTATGGGAAAGGAAAGAAACTTCTGTTCGCATTGCACCTCCTTGGCCTGCTTTGGCCAAGCCCAGGATCCCCAGCAAGATCTTCAGACTTGCAGCATCCTTGAAGCCCCTCTTATACTTTCAATAGCCCCCACCAATGGGTCAAATCTGGGCTTTGCCTTTTAATAGAAGATTCTTCTCCAACTGATTTATAGCTTCCGGAAGGTTCATTGATCCTGATTTTAACCTCCCAGTGCTTGGAAAATTGACATGAATCACATTAATTGCAGAAGAGGAAAACCAAGTTTATTCGACTTAACTCAGGCTGTGGCATTCCTTTAGGAGAACCTCAGGACCATAGTATCAATTAAATCAGTGTATGCATTAAACCAGAGCAGGCTTCTTTCTCCTTGCTGTCTGCACAATTTTGATCAGATACTCTGGGTTCTGGAATGAAAATAAGCAGTTTCCAGTTTCCTGAGTCCTAAACCTTTCATCCATTCCCCCTGCCAACATGCTTGCTGTGGCTAAGCATCACTGGTGGCTTTTTGGTACCTTTGGCATTGGAAGATCTGGGAAGTTGCTTATTGTGTGCCTAAATTTCTGAGGCAGCCAGGAAAACCTCTGCATCGCTTGGACAAAGCCAAGTGTTTCCCTGCAATGTTTCCTGAAGGGCATTCCCAAGACTGCTGTCTTAAACCAAACCTTATTCTTATGACTCTCTGTCAACTGCAAACAAGTTGCTTATGCAGCTAAATCCCCTTCCCAAACCTGAGATGGCACCACTGCCTTTGGCTAGTGCCAGTCTGGCCTTGAAGAGCATCCTTGAGGAGGTGTTTGAGGTGGGTAAGAAAGCTTCAAACCAGAAGCAGCTTTCCCCAAGTCTCATCCCCAATCTTCTATTGAAAAGGGCTGATTTTGCTGCTGGTTGCAGGAGCCTTCTTACACCCAAAGAAAGAGGCAGAGTGAGCTCCTAAGCAGTCTTACAGTGAAGATCTTGCAAGGTAAGAATGTGGGAGAGAGGCAGGCACTTGTGTCAGATGGAAGGTGTCTGATGGTAATCTTTAGAAACAGGTATTTATACAGGGGTTGCTTTTGCCTTTTGCCCCCTTGTCTGTGCCTTTATTTCCCCACTCTGGATATGCTCCTGGCTTTCCTGCTGGTTTAAAATAAAAGTATAATCCAGTTACAATCCTCCCTTACGGCCATTAAGCGCTCCTCTGAGAAAGGCTATTATCTCTGCTTGGCTGGCAGAGGATTCCAAGCCACCTAAGGCTTTAACTCCTGCTTGGCTGTGCAGCAGCATCCCCCTCACCAGGCTGCTGGGAATGGGGGAAACTTGGCGTTGCTGCCTTTCCATGCAGCCAAGAACTGAGAGACCTCAGGGATCTCTCCCGTTCCCTCTTCCAGGCTTTGTCGCATTGCTGCTGGGAGTGGAGGGGCTGCAAACCTGCAGTGCTCCAGGTCCACATTGGGAAGAAAAGTAAAAATGTAGCTTCTTCCTGCATAATCAAATTCCACTGAGTACAAATATGACACAACCAAGTGAGGGAACCACTTATTCTACCACCGTGCGCCCATGGGATGAATCCTTCCACTCAAAAATCAGTGACTATTGGGACATTTTGGACCACTTTTGAATCCATGGGCGCTGCCAGAGGAAACCATCTGAGGCTTAGAAAGCCAGAGCCCCTCCAGCTTTCTTGGAGGGATGCGAGCCTGAAAACAGTCTTTTCCCACAAGCACATCCCAAACTGCCTCAGGGAAATGACACAAATCCTTTCTGTTTCTTTTGCCGGACAATTCCCAAACATTATTATTTGGGCCACATTCCGCAGGTTTTAAACGATTCTGTCTCAAGTAGCTGCTGGCATTTGTTACATGTCATGTGATGTTCCTGGTAATTAATTGGCATTTAATTAATTAAGGGATAATGGCATTCAATTAAGAGATGCTTGTGGAACACTGTCACTGGGTAATTAATGGCTTCCTGCTGCTCAAGTAAAGCCGAGGCATTTGTGGAAAATAAATAGATGGGAGAAGCTGAGATGTTTATTCCCTTGGCAGGAGACAATATTGGCTGTGTCCTGGTGACCTCTGCTTCTCTGGAACCTCCACTGACATATGCTCAGGGCTACACAACCTTGCAGCACCAGGAACCCATCCACATCCCTTCAGCTGGCAGCAAACACCATGTGAAGTTGCTGGCAAGGATCAGTGCACAGACAGTGAGTACCTGATGCTTCCAGCACCACACAGCAGATCAATGGCAGGAACAACTCCTGAATTAATCACAGGTTAGGGTTGGAAAGGATCTTAAGTTCATCCAGTTCCAACCTCCTGCCGTGGGCAGGGGTGCATCACACTAAACCATATCACCCAAGGCTCTGTCCAACCCAGCCTTGAAAACTGCCAGTGATGGAGCATTCACAACTTCCCTGGGCAACCCATTCCAGTGCCTCACCACCCTTACAGCAAAGAATTTCTTCCTCAGATCCAATCTAAACTTCCCCTCTTTATGTTTGAACCCATTACCCCTTGTCCTATCACACTACAGTCCCTAATGAAGAGACCCTCCCCAGCATCCTTGTAGCCCCCTTCAGATCCTGTGCCCAGGGCTCTGCTCAGGGTGAGTCTGGCTCTGCACCTGGCATGTGTGAACTTGAGATTGCTCTCACAAATGCCAAAGGATCAAAGTATCTGGGGTACAATGAGCCATGTGTCTATCAGCTTTGAGGGAGAGCACAGAAAACCCCCTGCATTTCCTGGGACATGGAGATATGTGTACACAAATTCTCCCAACACATTGCACTGATTTGAATAAAGGACAAATATTGAAGGATAAACAGGAACAAGTAACTTCAGCAGCTGTTCCTGGCTGGTTAGAAACATTCTGTGGTGCTGAATGAGCCCTGTGTGTGATGGGTATAAACATGCCAGGGTCTGAACTCCTCTGGGCTCTGTTAGCACAGCACTCCTGCTGCTCCTGGAGATCAGAGGACCATTCAAGAAGGGTGACAACCACATCTGCCACTGTGACTCCTGGCTTCCCCACCCATCTATTGAGCTGATAGCCGCTGGAGTTCCCAGATGCTTTAAAACCCAATTCCCCCCAAAGGCAAGGCCCTCAGGGCTAAAGAACACAGCCTTTCTCTCCCTCCCTGTGCCCAAGCAGTGCTGGTGGCTTTTGGTTGCTGTTTAGCAGGCTGGCCGCTGCTGTCCTGTAGCCTGGCAAACCACAAAGCTCATTTGTGTTGTCTGGTGCCCCGCTTAAGAGCAGTTCATTTATCTTCTCCTGTGCTGGCTGGCTCTCCCATGGGCAAACTCTGCTGTTGCTTGTGTTCACAACCAGAGCATTGACCTGCAGGAGTGATGGCGCCATCAAATTGCTCCATGAAGGAGCAATGGCTACCGTCAGGGAGCTCCAGAATGGATGCAGAAGGACCTCCAAGAACTTTGGCCAGCAACAAGCCTCCTCATTGTCCCAAAAGCCAGTGTGCCCCTGCCACCAAGGAATCATTTTTAGGGCAGGGTTGGTGCTTCTTGCAGCTGGAGGCAGCATGAGAGCTGGCCTGGAGTGTGCCTTTGGGTGGGAGAAACTGTGATCCCTCCAAGGCACAAGTCTTGGGGAGAAGAGGCTGAGATGGGGCTGCCTCCAATTGCCCCATCTCTGCAGGGGTGGTGGACAGCTTGTTCTAGCACCAGCAATGTCTCCTACAGCTTTCTACTGTGGTGCCTCTAGAACAGCCCTGGACAGGCCCCAGATCTGATGGGATCTGGCTCAGCCCCATCGTGTGCAGTTTTGCTCTTATAAGCTCCATGTGTATCTGCTGCGAACTGAAGGTCCTGTGCAGGGGATGATGTGGTTTTACCCCCTTCATAAAGCCTTCTGCTGGCTGCCAGCTCTGCCCCGTGTTATCTCCCACTGCTCTGGCTCTCTATGTTCTTGTAAACACTTTTCCAGTGAGGCTGCATATAAAAGGAAGAAGAATGTGGATTCGGTCTCCCCATCTGCTCCCTGAGGAGCCAAGCAATCCAGGAACACTAAATGTCTGAATCACTTGTACAGTTTGGAGCAGCTGAGTTCAAACATCACCAAAGGGATGAAGAATTCATTTTCAACACCAATAGTAATTTATTATTTGAAACTAGGAGAAGTCGTTGTCGTAAATGTGGGAATTTGTGCTGGATGGAAGCTCTGGCTTCGAGCATTCACCTTGGACCTTCCTCCTTTTTCCACATCCCTCCACCTATGCTTATGCCACTTAGGATACCATGCAACCCTCCTGGTGGCTGTGATAAGGAGCGCTCTGTTGTGGGTACAGCCTTGTACCCTTGTCTGATGGATGTGCGTGATGAGCAACCCACACTCCTCATTTTGGAAGTGTGGACACTTCCTCCTGCTACCCAGGGATGCTGGTGGAGACCCTCAGCACACCAGAGGACATCATAGTTGGTATTTCTTTAGCAGCTCACTCTGCCACTGCCGCTTCCTGTTGGGGAAGGTGACAGGGATCTTGATCTTGCGGAAGTCCTCTATGCATTTGCCCAGCTCTGTCTCCATCGCCCGCCGTTCCTCACTCACCACCACCATGGCAGGGCTGACCTCCACCCCGTTCTCCTTCACTGGTGCATGGTCACTGTTTGGCCTCTGCCCTGTCTGCTTCAGCTCCTCCAGCTTCTTCGGGCACTTGGAGAGGTCCAGGGTGTTGGGACTGGCTGGGCTTTCCTCAGGGGCTTCTGGCCATGGCAAGGAGTCTGTGGGGCTGGGATCTCTTCCCTCCAACCTGTGGGTGAGGGTCTCATCCGTGTCCAGAGCTTGGATGGACTCACCCTGGCTGCTCATGCTGGAGGTTGCAAAGTCATCCCTGCCGCTGGGGCTTGTTGTGTTCTGCCTCATATCCTGGCTTTGCTTTACCTCCTCTGAGTCACCACGGGCTGCAGAAGGAAAGCAGAGAGCTGTGTGAGGAGCAGGAGGATGACAGGCCCCTAGTGATGAGTGCACCTCGAGCAAGGCTGGATGGAGCCACACTGGGGTGCATGTAGCTGGGCTCAGCTGGGCATGGGGCAATTAGAGCTGGGACCCTGCTGGGTGCTTTTGGTCACCACATTGGTGAACAATGCCCAAAGCCTTGGGATGGGTTTGGGTGATCCTGAAAAGGTTAAGGGCTTCCTGTGGTCTGTGTCTTGGCCTGCAGTAGTGCAGAGGGATGCTGAGTGCAGGAGCCGTCCGAACCTGAGGGGATGCAGCAAAATGGAAGTAATGGCACAGCCTCCTGCAGACCTCGGGCTTGTTAACAGCAGTGGAAAACAAGCAATGACTCTGCATGGGAAATAGCCATCCCTCTCAATTACTAGCTGCTAGGAAAATCGGTCAGGGAGAAAAGTCAATGAGAACCGCTAAGGAAGCATTTAGGAGAGGCCTAAATGTGCCTCTCCTCGGGTCTGCACAGAGCAGCTTATGCACCCGCAGCTGAATGCAGGGAGTGTTTGTGGATACCCATGCTTAGCATGGACAAGAAGGTGAGGGGGGTCTTGTCCCTCCAAAGTTTCCAACAAATCCTGCCTCACCCCTGATGCCATCACCTCTGGTGCTACCCCAACAGTGACTGCCACACAGCAGGGCAAGCCCCTGCTCTGCAGCTGGCCAGAAACCAGAGACATTGTCAAATGCTGCTGGTTTAGCAGCATTTGTTTTGGAAGTGGTTGGTTTATGTTTGCTTTGTTTTCCCTTGAAGTTGCTGTGTTTCTAAATACCTTTGGCAGAAACACAAACCTTCCTGCTCTTTGAAAGCTCTGGGACAGGAGGCTGTTTCTTGTCATTGTTTCCATTTACATGGCTGGTTTTTGGGTCACATCAGACACACGGAGACTTTCTTCCTCTCACGATAACAAGATCTGTTTTCCTGAGCAGTGATATCAACCTGGCAGCGGCTTTCATGGCTCCCTCTCAAAGCGCCTAAAAGAAACTCTGTTGTTGCACAGCTTTAACCCGAGTAGTGCCTCCCGTTTGCTGCTCTGGAGGTTTTCATTTGTAGCTTCCATCTGCCTTTCAATTCCCAACCCTCCACCTATACCCTGGGGCTATACATCTACCCTTGCATTAAAGATGCTCTGGATGGAGCAAATGTGGATTGTGAAATGCTGTTGGGGGGGGGGGTTATAGGAAGTGATTGCCACCAGGATGTGAATTATCCTCCCCCTTTTCCCATTGTAGTTTTTCATGTAGGATTTTACACAAAGGAGGATGCAGGGCTCAGCAGATGCCTTTAGTAGCCAACGTATAGGCAGTTGATAAGCATTACCCAGTAATGCACATGCCCCAAAACACCAGCAACCAGTGCTGCAACACCTGCCCTGGCCAGATGTGCCCCAGCCTTTGCTATTAGCACACAAAAGGGAGTTTGAATTCTGATCAAAAGTACAGATCTACCGTAGGAAGAGAGCCACGGAGAGGCCATCCTGGTGAGACCCTCCCCTTGCTTCTCCTGGGGCTGATTTCCTGGTCCCTTTTCCCTCATGGTTTGTTCTTCTCCTTTCTACTGCCCTATTTCTCAAGACCAAAGAGCTCTGAAAACAAAGGATTTTATCCTAAATGACCTGCTGGGATTTTGTAGAGCACATCTGATAGCAGAGGTACAAAGCATTTAGGGCATAAAGGGTTTCTATTTTAAATTCCTCACCCTACACTTCGCCCCCCATGAAAGCAGGAAATATCAGGGTGGATTTTCTTTTTCCTTGAAAACTTTCCATAAGGACAGCGTTTTCCCCTCCTCCTCTTTCTTCCTCTTCTTGTCTTTGTTTGACATTTACTTGAGCAGCTCCAGCACTGAAATCGCTAGAAGTCGAATGTGGAAATGTCACCCATCGCTGAAACCTTGAAGGCTGGATTTTCTCTGGCAAATCTCCCCAGGAAGTTTCAAGGATGCATCTTTGCCCCAAATTCTTTGAGTGATGGAATAAAGTCTCCAAATTCTTATATTGCTTTAATCACCTTATCTGCAGGCCTCACTGCTGCATTCATGAACGAGGAGCTGAGGCACGGGGAGCATAAGCTGATGCACCCAATTTCATCCAAAGAGCCTATGGCTTAGCTGGAGACTGAACTCAAATCTCTTTAGTTCTTCTCTAACATCATTTAGACCATCCAAGGGCTGTAGCTGTTGCATTTGTTTTTTTCCTCAAGCTTTCAATACATTTTACATCAATTATTCCAATTTGAAGCACAGAGAAGTGAAATAACTCATTAAGGTCACCAAGCTGCGAACAAAACCAGGTCTCCTGGGTCCATCTTCCACACATTCCGTATCAGACTGTACTGATTTCCTCAGCAAGGCTGGCTGCAACTTGCAACCTCCACAATGTTGAAGTTGCCCTGCCCTTGTTTTTTCCCATTGCATCTGTGTCTATCTGAGACATCTGATGGGTTGCTGAGCTTGGGGAGAGCAGTACAACAGTGTAGGCCACACTGAAGAATCCCTTGATAGAGCACAGGTTAGCTAAGACATTATTTCTTTGCTTTGAAAGCACTGAGAAGGTGATCTCAGGCCATTCCTGTGCCTCTCCAGTGCAGCATCCCCTGGGTCAGTGCACAGCTTGGTCCAGCTCTTTACAGGCACCAGAAGTATAAAATCCTACTTCTTTAGGCATGATGAAGTAGTTTAGACCATCTCTAGGTAGCTGAGGAACTTTGTATAAAGGATCTAGGGAGCCCTAATGTCTTCTCTTTGGGAATATTCATTAATTGTCCGTGACATTTACTTACTTCTGTTCTATCTCATTCACCAAGGGCAGATTATCCCAGCCTGGCTGCTCTCAGACTAACATCTGTAGAAATCATCTTGTACTCACTGGGAAATGCGGAGCTCAGCAGGTTTTTACTTGCTCCCCATACGGTGCTGAAACACGTGGTTGCTCCTGGCCAAGCATGTAATGGTTGGACCTGATGATCTTAAAGGTCTTTTCCAGCCTGGCTGGTTCTATGATTCTGTCCCAGCCTAAGAGTTCTCTTGCACAGGCACATGTGTTTCCAAACAGCAAAGGAATGGAGCAGGGAGGCAAAAGCAATGTGGATTTGCACTGGTTTTCTAAGGAAAGTCATCTCCACATTGGAATTTGCAGGATCCAACAACAGGCAGTTGCCAAGGGGTGGATATTCCTCTTGGCCACTCTTCTCCACTGGCCTTCAGCATACCCTGTGACTGGTAGAAGACACTTAGATCAAGGAATATGTGCTTAACCCTTTCTATGAGATCAGAGCTTTTCTGACCCCGGCTATTTGGATGAGTGCATCTTTTCCTTCTCTGTGCTAGTGATTTCAAGAGTGTGGGCATCACTTTGGCTAGAGTTTGGCCTGGACCAAACCTGACACTGAATGCCCTGGCCTCTGGGTCTTCAAAGTTATTTCCTTGCCATTTATTTTCCCTGCAGTTTTGGACAAATAACTTAATTTCCCCCACAGTCTAAGCTTCGCTTGCATTGATGTGTCCCTCTGTGGGCCAGCATGTGCCTGACAATGTGGTGTATAGCTCCCAAGATGATCCTAGGACACCTTGCAACTCTTCTTCACAGTACACAGCACAGCTACTGAACTAGGAAAGGAGATCTGCTTCATAGTCTGCTTTTCTAATCTTATGTTTCATTTGCTATGACTTTGTGATGCTTTTGTCTGCTTTAGCACATCAATTAAAGAGCAGAAGTGCCACTTCCGATGCAGCCCCACGGTGCTGATAGACATCGTGCTGAGTGCAATTACCAGGCTCCTGCACTGGTGAGCTGGTGCTTTGCAGGGAAGCACACACTGTCCCAACCACTTGCTGTTGTTTGGGATAGCAGTTGCTTTTCCCAGAGTGTTTGACAGGGCAGGCTCGAGTTGGGTTTGCTTCTCTCTGTGCTTTCCCAGCCAAATGGGGGATCTTCAGCTCAGACTGTGTGAGCCTCAAGGACTGATTTTCCTTTTCCACCATTTGCTGAAGAAACCCAAAATTCCCCAAAATAGGAAATGAAACTCTTCTTTTCATTGCATTCTGTGAGCTCACACCAGGCAGCCAAGATATGAGCAAGAGCTGGGCATCAGAGGGGAAGACCCCCAGGAGTTCTGTGCCTCTGAGGCTGCTTCTATTCTATGGCTTGATTTCAACAGCTCTTTTCCTCCCAGTTTTTAAATGAAAATCCAGCAACAGCACATCGCTGGGAGTCAAACTCAGTTCTTTTGCAAGCTTATTAAATTCCTTTCTAGCCTGTTAACTTAGGGCGTTGTGGCGCAAAGATGAGTGAAAACAAGAGCTGGAGGAGCAAGTTTAGTCCATGTACGTGTGAGTGTCTGCAGAAGGGAGAAAGGACCTAAACTGCTCCCTTCAACCAAAGTTGGCTTGCCCTGAATACCCCACATTAATTCTTTGTCCACAATGTTTCTCATTAACTCTTACTTGAAAGCCTGATAGTAATGGGGAACTTGGGCTGTGCCCAGAAATGAGATGCTAAAGAAAAAGACTGCATATTTTATATGAGATAAAGACATTAAGAACAGCTTGGGAAGTGTATAAATGGTGGCAATAGGCTCATAAACATCATCCTTTCACCTCCAGTGGGGATGAAGGTCACAACTTCACCTATTACAGGGATGCTTAGCTTGCAGGGTCATGGTGCGTGCATGGGCAATGTGGCTGCAGGAAACAAAATACCCTCAACAGTGGTCATCTGTACAAAATAAGTGTTTGCTGTGTGCTGTGAATATATTCACATACTGCAGGAATAGGTGCAATGTGGAAACGAATCCATCCTGCTAACGTGTGCAGGGAGAAGTACAGCAGCTCAGAGCTCTGCGGGACTGTGCATACGAATGCTGTGTAATCCAGACCTCTTTTGCATGCAGATCAGTGTGTCTGTCACTCAGGAGTGACAGATGGGCATCTAACTAAAGCCATAGTTTGTTATACATGACTTCTGTCAGCACGGTTTGGAGACGGTGTTTCTGCAGTTAATTCTGGGCTGAGCCCCTGCTGTGATCTAAATCAGCACTCCACACTCTCTAAACCCCTCGGTGATCAGTGACACGATATCCATCAGCAGGCTAATTGCTGTTCTGAGTTCATCCCGTCATGGGTTTAATCTCTAACTTCCTCCTTATTTCCTCTCCAACCCAGACCTGGCAGGAGCTGGCACTGCCCCAACAAGGCGAGCTGTCCCTGCCTCCTGAGGAAGAGGAGGGTGCCTGCTGGAGCTTGGGACTGTCACTGCCTGCCCTCTGACCGCCTTCATCCCACAGCTATTGCTACGACTCAAATCCACCCCTGGGAAACTGTGGATGTTTCCCAAACACATCTATTTTGTTGCTGTTTTGGAATGATATGAGCTCTGCTGTCAGCTTTAAGCTACATTTCCTGCTCAGTGTGGATCCGTGAAGTTCTTTTCCCCTTATGCGTAAGTGGTGGATATTTGCCCAAGTGATAAAGTCACTGGTTAGTTTAGCATCTGCACTGATCTGCTTCAGTTCTGGCTGAACTCCCAGGAGAGGTGTGACAAGAAGCAGCAAATCCCCCCTCCAAGGGTCTCCCAGCTCTCACTGCCCTCTCTGGCACAGGTAAGCAGAGGTTTTGTTTTCCCCTGAGGCTGGGATATCCCAGGTCCTTGCAAGTCCTTTCTGTGACCTGCTGGAGAAGTCTCTATGGAGGAACTGTGAGATGCCTCCTAAAGTATGTCCAGCTGAGGGGTGGTGAACATGCACGTGATGGATAGCAGCTTCATTGGACCAAGACTCTGCATGACTGCTCCATTTGGATGTGCTTTCCAAGAGCAATGACTCCAGCTTTATGGCAGGGCCGGGAATTATAACACATTTCATTTTTGCAAAGCGAATGAGAGGTCAAATCCCGGTGACAGCACAAGCCAGGCCCTCAGATGTCGTAAGCTGCAGGAACTGAAGCCAAAGTAGCTGTGCTGACTTACATCAGCATGACATCTGGCCTAGGGGAGACATTTCAGTACTATGTGAGGCAGAAGCAGTTTTCACCATGCAGTTCTTGTGGAGCCCATCAATTTGGGTAAGACTTGGTAGGAGATAGTCATCAATACTGTGTATGGCAAACCCTTGCCAAGAGACACTACTCTGCCAAGAGGATCAGCTCCTGCCCAGCTTCAGCTGCATCCTGGCTTGGAAATATTTATTGCCCTTGCTGTAGTAACCATAAAGATGTTTCAGCATGTACTTAAAAGAAGGGTGAATTTGCTTCTGGCTGTCACTGGCAGGCTCCGTGGGTCTGTACTCTTCCCAGGCCATCCATTTCTATCCGAGATGAATTTATCCCCAGCCACAGAAGGCCTTCATTGGATATATCTCTAAGGTAGGGCGATGGCATTCTGCCTTCACCCACAGCTTTGGGAAAATTATATAGGAAATAAAATGTGCAGATGAAAAAATGAAGCACATAACTTGTTTGGCATTGTTATTTGGGGGAGAAAAGAGATTCTTGGCCTCTTCTGGTCATTGGCTGTAACACGAAAGGACATTAAGTCTTATATGGTTAGAAGCTCCAGAAACGAATGCCTGTGGGTTGAGTTTCTGCTTCAGTGGGTTTCTGTAAAGGAGCGAACGAAAGGCAGGTGAATGCAGCAAAGCAGCAAGTCACTACTCAGGGATTTGCATCCTCATGTCTCCAGGTGAGGAATTCCAACAAATAGGAAGTTTTACTTTCTCCAGTATTTGGGAACAGCAGAGGTTGTCTTGGGGCTTCTCAGGAAGAGTCCAAGGGTGTTCGTGTGTGAATGGGACATCAATGATCACTTGCTATCCTGGGTTTAAACTTATAACTTAACAAATAAACAGCAAGAAGGCAACAGTACAGGTACATGTGGGGAGAGGGGTGACTTGGGAGGCCCACCTTGCCCAGCACTGGTGCGACTGAAGGCACCTGGGACAGCTTGTTTCTTACCTGGAAGCGCTTCTGCCATGTCTGCCTTGAGATCCAGGATGGGCTCAGATGAAGACATGTGCTTTTTGGGGCTGTGCTCTGGTTCCAAAGGCTGGGCAATAGGCAGGCTGAGCCAGGAGCTACCTGAAACAGTCAAGACACAAAGAAGTAAATCTTAGAAGGCAAGTGATGCACAGCAAGTGTGAGAAGGGGCCAGGGGAGTGTGTGATGGCCACACTCACAGGGGCTAAAGCACCTCCCAAAGCTGCTGTTCATCTTCTGGGCAGGTATCTCCCAGACCCACAGGCTATCAAACAGCTGATGACAAGACTTAGACCAGAACATTGGCTTTTCATCTCTCTGAGAGGGTGACTTCATGGTCTGCTTTCAGAACAAAGCCCTTTCCAAAAGCTGGACCACTGCTTGACCACTGACCCAGCAGCAAAGTGGAGGTTTCTCCATGGACGAGTGCTGGATAAACCCCTTCATGCACAAAGAGCAACGCAGCCACTTCTGCTCTTGCAGAGAAAGAGGCATTTGGCCAAGGTCACCCTGATGTGATACACAACCCAAACCTTCCCCACCTCACCATGGCAAGCAAGGGGTGGAACTGGGTGCCCCAGCCTCCAAAGGACCAGTGGATGAGAAGCCTTCTATGGCCTATGGTGGCCAGAAGCCAAGACCTGAGGGGACTGCCCGCAGACAACCTGACCTCCAGGATCCAGCACTCATGGGCCACATGCAGAAGCTGCACCCAGGAGAGGGCAGCAGAATCCCAGCACGCTCCGTGCCTATTGCTGCCGTCATCAGCTGCGGTTTCTGAGAGCTCTTCCCTAAGCTGTAAACATGGTCTTCTGCTTCCCATACCAATAAACTCTGGCAGAGTCTCTGTGGTCACTGTCAGTCAGTGCAGCTATAAAGGGCTCTGATTCATGCCCCAGAGCAGCTATTTTTGCAGAGGGACTCTGCAGTCCCAAATTGAGGTCTGGAGGAGGACAACAGACAAATTCAATGCCATGGGGCCCTTACAAACACTTCTGGGAGGAGCTGGGGTGAACAGGGCAGAACTCAGCCACCCATCAGACCTGTCCCCTCTCTCCTGTGGTCACAGATGCCCTTGATCACTGGGCACAGGGAGCAGCAGCCATCATGTCCATATGGGACAAGGGAACATGGTTTTAAATCAAGGTCCTGGTGCACAAGTAGAGGAGGAAAGAGGTTTTGATGGATTAAGAACTGCCACTCTGAGGCTCCATTTGAATGGCTGAGGTTCCCCAGGTACCTTCCAAACATCCCAGCATTCAGCAGCCTTTCAGCATGGGCCAAGCCACTGGGTTACTGCCTCCATGTGCTGTCGTGCAGCAGATGAGGGTGGCTGTGCAAGCCAGTGCTTATGAAAGATTTAAAAGGCAAGCTGTCAGCACTGCTGCTAAAGATGGGCTTTTCCTCTTATAGCTCGATCCCTCTGTAATGCTAATAGGATTGGGAGGAGGAGGAGGATCCAGCTGGGGGTGAGGGGTGTTTCCTTGCACACCTTGGGGAATCTTTCTAGCAACATGCCAGCACCCTACATGGTCCTGTGGGGTTTTGTGTCAATCCCTGAGGCTCTGCAAGGGGACATTGTGCAGCCCAGGAGCAGAGGTCTGTGCTCTGGATGTCCTCCACCAGAACTGCATTAATCCCCATTTAGTTCAAAATTCCAGCTGGGAATGACTGGAGTTTCCATTTTTGCAAGGGCTTTTTGGAATCAGAAGCCTGGATTTGGACCAGGATGGAAGAAACAAAGAGTTTCATCCTCCTCTGCAAAGGAAGAGGCTAAAACCAAAATCCAGGCCAGCGGGACTTCTTGAGCTCTTAAACTTTCCTTTTTAGTGATTCATCTAACAAAAGCAAACTCAAAAGGTATTTTGTTATGATGTAAACTGCTCAAACCTGATTTCCTTCTACATCTGAGCCAAACTCGATCAGTTTCAGGATACAGTGAAGGTTAAATCTATGGCAACTGCTTCATCCCAGTTTTCTTTCCAGTTCTAGTGAAGGATTACATGTGTTCACAGCAATGACTTCAACACCATTAGCTCATCTTGTTCTTTAATCAGTACCATACGTGCAATGTATAGGAAGGTTGTATATCACATCCAGTTGGTGGTTTGATTGGAAGTGACGGCCTTGAAACCATGAAACGGCAGTTAAAGTCATCAAAGTTCTTTTCCATAAGGACATTGCAATTCATTTGTGCTTTTGGCCTTGATCCTGGGTTAAATCCTTCTTCAGCAATGGGCAAAACAAGAATGGAGAGGAGGGGAGAGGAGAGGGGAAAGGACGAGGAGGAAAGCCAGGAAATGAACTCTCCATTGGAGTCAGCCAGAGCAGGGCTTGAGGAGATTCATATCCTGGCTTGTTCATCTGGCAGGACTGGATCATGAGAGGCTCTTAGTGAAGAACCATGGAATCTCCTTCAACAAGGAGGGAAACGGCTCTAGCAAAGAAAACAGAAGCTCTCCCCTGGTTTCACTGACACCATGTGAGGAGCAAGGTCCCCAGAGCAGGCTCTCCTCCTGGTGTCAAAAGCCTTGGGTCTGTCCATCTCGTAGTGAGGGGGTCACTGCTTCCCCCACCTCACAGAGCTCAGTAGGCACCAAGACCTGGACAGGGTTGAGAGGGACTAACACTTCACACCCTCCCTTCTGGAGCCATACAGGCTGCCTCTTTCTGGGAGCTGCTCTTCCTCCTGAAGGCACAGCTTCAGCCATAGCCCTACAAAGTCCATTCCAGAAATGAGGCAATGGAAAGGACAGCGTTGTCTTGGCTCAACATCTCCACATATCCAAGGTCCTTGCTATCACTGGGGAAAACTGCTGAGCTTGTCTGACCTGCTTTCTGCTAGAACTGAGCCATGCTTTGCCCTGTTGTATGGAAAGACAGCTCCTCTCCCCAGTGCTTCCTGTGCTTTGGGCTCACCAGTTTGTAACAGCACAAGTTCCTGCCCAGTGGAAGGTTCCTTCAGGAGCATCGAGGCAGCACTTTTATGACAGTCAATCATGAGAGATGGAGAAGGTGTTCCCTAGGTCACAGTTTCCAGGAGGACTGTAGGTATGAACACCCTGTTCCCAGTGATGGATCCTTGGCAGCGCCTGCTGCACAAGAAGGGTTCCAGCTGCCTTTCTTTACAGAGGAATCTGCTCTTCTCTCAATTTTCCAGGAATCACACTCAGAAAGCAGCTCCATCAGCATTTTCCATGGGAATGTGACTGCATTCGCTTCCTATCAGGATATTTTTGCCAAGCAGAAAATCCACAAAGTAGTGACCTGCAGGGAGATTGAAGGCAGGGCTGGAGGCTGCTGAGTTTGCTGACCAAGCTGGGAGTGTCAGAACGGCAAAGGGAAAGCTGGGAATCATGGCAGCTCTTAATGCAGTAGGAGAAAGTACAAGCTGGAATCCTTTTGTCATGCAAAACCAAACTATTACCATTTTTTCCCCTCAATACCAAAGGGAAGAGTTGATTTTGCTTTTGGTTAAGAAAAGCAAAGGGTTTAAACTCCCCACAGCATGAAGACTACACAGGAAAGGCACTGCCTGTCCATATCTCTATGGAGGCAGGAGGTGTCTGCGCACGTGGCATGTGCCCACATTCCCCCCATCCAAGCAGAGTCTAAGGTTCTGGGAGACAAGAAAGGGGCACATGGCCTCTTTTTGTTCCTCTTCCACAAATTCTTGTCCTATTTTGCATAAATTGGGTCCAGTTTGGCCCAGATCTGTGAGTACTTTGGGGTCAGGAGACACAGAAACGTGCCCTGGTGTGTTCTGTGTGCAGAGCTCCTGGTGAGCCTCTTCCTCTTGGAGTCTCACACCAGACTTCATGGATCCCCTTCTCTTCTGGTGTCAGTTTATGGAGCTGAGGTCTGCCAAAATCACTGCAGCTGCCTCAATTATATGAGCTGAAGCCTGTCCCAGTACAGAGATGCGTGAATTAGAACTTTGAGTCCAGCTGAGCCCCCAATCTTTATGTCAGGGGTCCAGCACTTATGTGCAAATAACTACCCCCTCCCCAGCCAGAGCAGTCACCAGCAGCATGAGTATCTCTTTCCAGCAGCAAGGCAGTGAGCCATAGGGAGGGGAAGCAACCTGCAGAGAGCTAACCCCATACAGCCTGCAAAGTCTGCATCCCTCTGCACCTTTTTCCCACTTTTTGCACCTTTTTCTACTCAAAGAGAGTTTGAGGCCGAGCTATCACTCATTAGAAACTCTGCCAGAGTCTAATCCAGCCCTTGGAAGCTCCCTTCAATGTTACAGCTGCAGTTTTCCCTTTTCATTTCCTTTTTGGAATGCAAAGTCCTTTGGGCAATGACTATTTGTGGTTCTGGACTATGGCCTTTCCCAAAAGCTGAGGAATGTGCAGAATAAACCCTCCCTGTGTAGCTCTGAACACCAACCATTTATTAATGAAACCTCTTATTAAATATCCCTGCTCACATACTAAAGTCTTGTATGAGAGGTGGCTGTCCCTCCTTCCTGCCTCCTCTTCACCCCGATGACCTTTTGAAGGGATTAAGCCCCAGGATTTGGGAAGACTTCATAGTCCCCACTGGAAGGTGTTGCTGAGGCCCCACTCCTGGCCTCAAACCTAGTTTGTCTGACAAACACAACAGCTTACATGATGTCCTATGAGTGCAGTGAAGGGAGTGAAGCCGCTGAGGAGGCTGTCACGGTCAGTGAGACCAAGCAATCTGGTCTCATGATTCCACCTAGGAACCATGACTAGCACAAAGCCAATACTGAATCTCAAATCCTCTAGATGCCTCCTTGTCCAGACGGACCTGAACCCACCTTCACCCTCACCCTCACCCATCCCTGCCTTGCCCTAGCACATCCCCTGTGGTGCTTTTACCTGGAAGGCTGCAGTGCCTGGAGAGCTGCCTGGAGAGTTGGCCTCTCACAGCAGAACCTAGAAACAAAGGAGAAGGTGTGGGTCTGGCTCTCTGCTCCACCATGATGGCTTTCTGCTGACCCATCTTCATATGAGCACATCCATTTGGGTAGGATGCAAAGAAAGAGAATGAGCTCTGTGGTCCCATCCCATGATAAGTGATCTCCCTTGGATGTGCACCATGAGCCCAGCCAGGTTTTACAAGTTTCATTCAAAATGCCTCTGGTAGATACCTGCTGCACCCCTCCAGAGCATTTCACACATTTTCTTTTTGAAGTAAAGAATAAGCTGACATTGCCTTAATCCTGGACAAAACTTCACCATCTCACACCCATCTCACTGTTTCAGTTAGAGATGCCCTCGCATGAGCAGAAACTAGCATGTTTCTGAAGGAAACAACTTTTCAGAGGTATCCTATAGGTGCAGGGACAAGGCAATGGGATAGTGCATCCTTTCACATGGCATGATGAGAATCTGGGAGCAGACCAACCCCCCTGGGTTAGGATGTCCCCCTTGGTACTCTTTGTATCTGCATCTCTCTACTCATGCTTGTTCCACCTGAAGGAGAGAAGGGGCTGCTCCCTTGCTCCTGGAAGGCCTGCAGGATAGACTCTGGTTCTCATCTCTGAGCTGTAGGAGAGTAAAACCAACCTGTTTTCTCCTTACAGGGGAAGAAGTAAAATCTGGAGGACAACCCCAAATGCTTTCATTGTGGAATAATAGTGGGCTGAAACAAGACATCTTTTCCTCTCTGGTTTTAGCTGGTTGCTATTGAAAATCACCCCTAGAAACCCATTAATACAATGTGGAGAAGCAGATTAAAATTGCCTTAATCTTGAAATAGTGTTTAAAAGGGGGAAATTAGCATATTTTGTTTAAAACCAGAAGGAAACATGTTTTTCATATGCTCAAAACGGGGGTTTTCAGCACTATTTCCTGTACTTTCTGATGAATCTACAGCTAATCTTAATAAGCCCCAAACCTGCATTTTTCAGCCTGTTTGCAAAGATCCATTTAAGAGCTGTAACTGCTTCTGGACACAGCAAGTAAACTGAAATAATAATTACAGGCAGAATTACAAAATGCCTCTGTGCTTATAATACAGAGAGGGAAAATCCTGTCGTCTTATAGTAAGTCAACAAAGCAGTGGATAATGAAGAACCGTTACTACATTTTCCTGAGGTCTTTTTGAAAAAGGCCATCAAAATGGCTTTTAAGGAAGCTCAATAGCCAAAGGGGGGTTGTCTAACTTCCACAGTATATTAAAAGCTTATTAAGATGGAGAAAGGAAGAAATGAAATCAAGAGTTCATTCTCAGTGTATAAATAATGTAATAATAGGACATCCCCAAGAGTCCAGATTGGAATGAAGGACTTTTGTTAATGATGCAAGGGGAAAAGAGCAAAGAGTCAAGTGGATGAAGTTTGCAGGGAATAGAACATAATATTGGGCTGATGATCCTGCCAGGGGAACAGGGGAAGGGACTCTAGTGAAGAGCCTGTCAGTGGGTTAAATGAAATGGCAAGCACTGAAAAGCAGTGCCCATTAGAAAATGTCACTTGAGCTTTTCATACACCTTGGTGGGTTTTAAATGAGCCTTTAGTGACTCTGGAGACAGCTGCAAAAGAGCAGCCCCTGTGTGCCCCTGTGTAATGGTGAGGAGGTGAAGAAGTGCTCGCCTAGCAGGCAGAGGTGGTACAGGCAGCAGATTGCACTGGGTAAGGGCATAAAAACTCATAGAAAATATATAACATACCTTTATGGAATGGGGCAGTGCTCTAGATTCAGTCCTGGACACTTCTCAGGACAGGCAGATGAGATTAAATTCTGCCCAAAGCCATTCAGAAATACTGTGAAAGGCATAAAGGGAGTTTTACAATGAAGAGGGTTAGGTCAGGATAGTCAGAGCTAAAGAGGAAAGAATTAAGGAAATTGATGGGAGCATTGCCATCATCCTAAAACCATGTGCTTTTTTATGGAAAGCTCCCTTTAAGGAAGTCCCCCCTCAAAATGAGTGTACATAAGATTGAAGATGATAAGAGACAGAAACCACAATGCTGCAGCATATTGGGCATCACTCACGAGCAATGAGAAATTCTCCTGGAGCAGGGCTAATGCAAACCAGACCAGGGTTTTCTTTCTCCTTGGTCTGAAATCTCTCTGTCAGGCACTGTCAGAGGCAGGACATGGAGCTGAGCACATGCTCTGACCATTTCTGCCTGATAAATCATCCCCTGATCTTGTTATCTAATGTAATAGTTTGCATTTTCAGTCCACACATGGGTCATTTCTAGATTGGCCAGGGCTCTTAATCCCCCTTGGTTTATTCATTATTAAAACGCTTTCCAGTTCTTCTTTAACATCATTCAGGTCTGATTTGATTACAGAATGCGTTCATTGCTGAGTTCATGTTTATGAGAAGGAAGTGATATTAGATGGTGGTACAACCTAGAGGGACACGGGCAGGAGGAGATGCCTGGAGAAGAGACAGGGCAGGTGATGGGTGGCAAGGTTCCAGTATCAGCATCACCATGAGTGGCCCACCCCTGCAGTCCAGCCTCTCCTGTCTCAACCCTTCCTCACCTTTAGCAGGAGCAGGGGCAAGGCTGGAATTGTTTTACCCCTGTTTGTGAAAAAATTAATCAGAAAATTGCAGCTTCCCCTCCAGGCTTTATGGTTGGAGCTAAATCCGTGTAAATCAGAGATGCTGAGCTCCCAGACACCCATTATTTAAATGATGGCTTGATTTTTTGTTTTGTTTTATTCTAGTCTTCAAAGCATAAAAAAAAAAACCCAACAAAACAAAACCAGATTTTGATGAAGATCAGATGTAAAATGGCATGAGACATAAATCACAGCTTTGCTGGATTATATCTTGCTAGCTACACAGGTAGGTGAGGGCAGGCAGTGCCCTGTATGCAGGGAAAAGCCTGGTAAGTACATCAGGGATTGCCAGAAGGAAAGGCAAGGGAAGGAAAACAAGCCTGTCACTATCTCTCTCATGTTAAAACTCACATCAAGGCTCAATACAGTCATATTGCGGCAGGTGAAGGGCAAAAACCTAGTGCTGGCCATAGAAGTGTACCTTCAGATGGCCTGTTTTGGTGGGCCTATGTTGAGCCATAGCTTCTCAGGCACCAAGGGCATCATTTGGGTGCTTACAGTTGTGTGCTAGAGTCCTTCTCCCTCACTTGTATGGTGCTGTGCATATGCATCTCCCCCCCTCCCCATTTCCTTCAGGAAGCCAAAAGAGATGCCAGTGCAGATAAGGCCACTTCAGAAAAGGCAGAGGTGTGAGCTGAGGAGAGGACCTCCTATGCAGCAGCAGCAGGGGGGTGTGCAGATAGGTGCTGGCAGAGAAGAGGAAGTAATGTAAACCAGCAAGACCAGAGATAAGGCTGAAGTGGAAATGTGGGAGCAGCAGCCCCTCCTGGGTCCCACTTGCAGAGCACCAGAGTGGTCTAACCAAGCAGCGTGGTGGATGCTGGCAGAGAACATCCCTGTGTGCACCCATCAGTGCTTGGTCTGGTGGGAAAGCATTTGCATTTAAACTGCTGGACCTATTGCTTCTCCTCTGTCAGGACTTACGCATGGCTGTATATTTATTCCAGGCTGGATTCAGTGACATGCCCTGATAAAATACTGGTGATGCTTCTTGCCTTGGAACAAAAAGATCTGGTCCCTAGGTTTATAGCTCATCATTGCAGGGGTCTGCCCAGGCAGTGGGAGTGGATGGATGGATGGATTGATGGATGCATTAGTCCTCACTCTCTCAGCTCATTAACACAGGATCCTAGGCAATCATCTCTGGTGGATGTTTGTCTAACCCTAAATCTTCCAGGGAGGAGATACCAGTCCTCCCTAGAGACCTGCCCCACTGGTGCTGCACATTACCACTGTAGTTGAAAGCTTTTAGTAATGTCCAACCCAAACCTTCCCTACAGTGAATTTGCTTTTATTCTGATACTTTTTCCAGTCACCTTGCAGTACAACTGAGTAATTTCATATTCAAATGGTATTTTACAATTAAACTTTGCCTGATGATGGCCTGCTTGCACATCTTCTACATCTCAGACTAAACCAACCCTGCTTCTTCAACATTTCCTAATAAGCTGTGGTTACTGAACCTCATCTTATTATTCATGCTTCCCCTCTGGACTCCTTCCAGCTCATCAACATCTTTCTTAACCTGTCATCCCAAAGCGAGCAGGGTGTTCCAGTCCTGGCATCAGGAGGAGAACTACATACCCCCATGTCAGGTCCCCCACAACCCAGGCTCCTGCAATCACATCCCTATCTGACACACATCTTTGTGTGCAAAGACTCCCACTCTTTTGAACTTGTATTCTTGAGCCCCTCATCTCAGTGACACTTCCCAAACCAGAACAACCATTTAAATGCAAGGCTTAAATCCATGCAGAGGATACTAAGTGAAGGGGACACCCCCACCATCACACACAGGTCAGTGCTTACCGACAATGATGAGGGTTTTCGGGGCTGGAAAGCCAGGGCAGTTCAGGACAACATGAGGTTCACCCATGTGTTTCACACGGGTGCTCTCTCCCATCAGCAGAGCAGTAATGGGAATATCGACTACAGCCTCCTTGAGAGCAGCTCCTGCAGTGCCGCTCACTGTGTTTCCCTGCTCCAGCAGTGATCTGCTGATAACCGCTCCAAGAGCAATTTAAGAGCTGGCTGAGCATCTGCTTTCCCCTGAGTTCATCTCAGTAATGTTTCTCAGCTTACGAGAAGATCTGTGTGCTGTTCCCATCCTGCCTGCCCAGGCAGTCAGCTACCCCCCCCTAAGCAGGGCCTATTTTGGAGCAAGAAACCTCAGAACAGCAGAGACTGCTGGGGAGAAGTGGTGAAAAGTGTTTGCTCAGGGAGTATTTGTGTCAATAGGGTTGGGGTCAGGCTCTTGGGCTCGAGTTAACAGCTATTCTGCTGCTCAGGAGATTCCCAGCTTGATGCCATGGCTGAAATGCCACTGTTGGGGATGGAAACATGTTTTCAGCTGCACCCTTGGGATACCCTTGTTGAGGAGGAGTATGGAGCAGTGCAGAAACAAGGCAAACATGACCCTGGGCTCAGAGAGAGCACAGCCTGCTCCAGCTCTGGCCTGTGGTACCATCCGGGAATTGAAAATCACACCCAGCACCAGGGAGAGACGCAGGATGCTCTTACCTAGGACATGTTGCTCTTGAGTTAAACCAGAGTCCAACATGTTTCTGGTAAACAGGGAGTGAGGGGGGGATTAACAAATACCTTCATTTTGCAGGAGCTGCATGTTCACAGAATTCCAGCCTGGTTTGTGTTGAAGGGATCTTAAAGCTCATCCAGTTCCAACCCCCCACCATGGCAGGGACACCTTCCACTAGAGCAGATTGCTTCAAACCCCATCCAACCTGGCCTATCTCCTATATCTGCTGCAGCTCAAAGAGCCATTGGCTCTACTCTTACCAATAGAAGCTGCCCAACCTGGGCAGCACATCATACACTTGCCTGGTGGCTGCAGATTCTAAAATACCTCTGTCAAATAGTCATGTGGACACCTGCACAGCTCCAAAGCACAAGTTCGAATGTGTGTGTGTGCAGCTCAGGATGGCTCCAGGCTGCAGAGCAAAGGAGGAGACAGCATCTCCTGCCAGAGAGCCCTGGGGAACCGGTTCCCTCTCTGTGATGTTGTGTTGAATGTACAAACTGAGCTCTGCTTTGCCTCTCCTGCCGCTCAGTTTGGCTGCAGTGGGCTGGCAGGCTGTCTGGGGGCCAGGAACCGTGCTTGTCATGCGATGACGGTACCACAGGCACATGGCAGGTCTGGAGCATCCCATCCCATTGCATCCTCTCCCATTGCATCCTCCTTGTTGAAGGTCTGACCTTGATGTTTGCAGGGCTTTGAGCTGCCATGGGTCAGGAAGCTGCTTCCTACCTCTCTCTGGGTGCCTGACACCCACTCCATGATACTGACAGTCTCCATGGACACTGAACTTCTCATGGGAGTACCATTGTTGGTGATGGGCACAGAGAAAACGCAAGGTGTTTCTGCTCTCCTCACAACAAAAAGAGCCTAAGAAATCCATGAGGATGCATGAATTGCAGACACTGGTGTTCACAATCCAGCACCTGAACTCCAGCACCCAGATCCTGGTGCCATCCAGCATAGTTGACCACAGCCCGTCAAGGACCCAACCCTGGATGCTGCACAGGGATACATCAGATGGACCTAGACCTGTCTGCCCAGACCTCAGCTCAGAAGCATTAGTGCCAGCCACAGCCATGCAGATATTAGAGCTGCAGGACCTGTTTTAGATCTGAAGTCACTTGTTCTGGATTACTTTATGTCTTTCCTTTGTCCCCTCCTTGTTTTCAAGGTTCGCTCCCCACCAGCAAGGCTCAGATTCAGTCAGAACAACGTCTCTGCACTCTCTGCAGTGAGGATGGGACCCATAGACTCATTCCACAAGTGTCTCATCCGCTGACCCAGGGGCTCCAGGCTACCAAGGGCTGAGCTAATGCTGGAAGCTCCCATACCAGCAGCTCTCTCAGGAAGTGCTGGCCTGGAAAATGCAGCCTGAGAGAAAATAACCTCCCCTGAACCGCAGAAAATGGCCCAAACATGCAATTTCCCCCTCCCGCTGTCTGGAAAAGGGCTGGGTCTGCGTTTTCCAAGAGGTTAAAACACAGGGTAGGGATGTTATTTTAGTAAATGGCTTGAGCCCCTTCAAATGAACCTCTTGATGATGGATCCATCCCCAAGTGCTGTTTGTGCAGATGTGGTGTTGGGCTCCAGCCATGTACCCCCCTGAAGAGATGGCTTCAGGCTCTGGAGGAGAGGAAAGCAGGCTGTTCTGCAGGTGGGGCCGTGTTATTCCAGACATGGAGCATGATCAGAACTGCGAATGAATGGAATTCCCTCACACCCCCTCCCGAAGTTGGTCTCTGCTGGTGGTTACGGTTGGGGATCAAGGGGGGAGGCAGTACAGCAAGAGTCATAGAGTCCAAACAGAAACAGAAACAGACTGTTTTTTGTTGGAAGGAACCTTAAAGTTCATCCAGTTCCAACCCCCTGCCAAGGGCAGGGACACCTTCCAGGCTGTGGATTTGGGCTGTCTGCAGGGAGGGGATGCTCTGGGAATGCTCTGTGGGTAATGGGACCCTCGACCAAGGTGGGCACCCTCATGGCAATAGAGCTGCTGGGCTGTGTTCTGAAGCCTCACAGACCCACAGGAACTGATTCAGGGTGACAAACATAGCTGAAGCTGAGCTTCATCCTTTGCTTGCCTTCCCACAGCTCCCAGCTTTGGTCAGCACCAGCCTGTCTCTCTGCAGCCCATCCTTTGCTGCACCCCAGGGTCCTGCAATTCCCCTATATCTGATAGATTCCCTTTTTAAAGCTATCCTCAATGGCTGCTGCTGGCCAGACCTGAGGATACAACTGGTGCTGCCAGCCCAGGCTGCCAAAATGGGAGGAAAGTCAAACATGGAATCTCTAGGAATGCACAATGAGTGATTGCTTATGGCTCAGCATTGTGAGAAACAGCTTTAGAAGCAAATAACTGCCTGCTAGGGGTTCTAAGCCAAAATGAGGAGACCTCACTGCTTCACATAGTTATTCAGCGCCATAAGCATGAGGCATCAGGGCTCTGCTCACCACCTTGTCTTTTTCAATGGCTGACAAAAGCATCTACTGGGTCATTAACTTGAATTAGGGCCCCCTATTGCTATCACTGCACAGGAAACCTTGCACACAGGTCGCTCCAGCAGAACATTATTTTACTGTGTGTAATTGGGCTTCCCATGGGAAAGCTTTGCTCCCCAGGGTTGGTGACTGGAGCGTGTGTTTGCTTTAATGGTCCTCTTTGAACACCGGGGCAATTTTCTGTCATGTCTTCCCTGGCACAAGACTGATGATAATGGCTTTGTATGGGATTATGTGAGAGCTGGAGCCTTTCTGGGCAACCTGGTGCTCAAGTGGGGAGCCTGAGATGCACCCCAAAGGTCTTCCCCAACCCCATAGGGGGTCTTTGTACAGCATCTCAAAGGGGATCCGGGCTCAAAGCTGGATTGTCCTCCTGGATTACAGGAAGGTTTGTCAATGGTCTGTCGCCCTTGTGAGATCCCTTCTGTCTCTTTGGGGTCAATGTGTGACTTGCTTTCGCTGCTCCACCTCCCCAAGTCTACATTAAAATGCACACTGATAAAAAGAGGTCAATTAGGAAAAGAAGGATCTGGGGAGTTCCTGTTGGAGTCCATGGGGAGATATCTGCATCTCTAATGACTGTGAATCACTGCTATGTTAGATGTCATCTCCAGACAGGAATCCCACCCTCCAGCACAGCTTGCTTCTCTTGCTGGACTGCCAAAGGTGCAGCCTTTGACATCCAGATTGAAAGGGTGAAATTAGAGCAGATCAATTGACTTGATCACACAAGCTGCCACCTTCAGGCAAGTAAACCATCACTTTTGGCAACGGGTCCATTTTGAGGCTGCAACCTCAGCTGTAACCGGCCTCCCCATTGATGTTACAGCCCTCATCCTGCTGGAGTGTTGATGAGTGGAGAATGGGATACCAAGCTCCAGGGGGACACTGCCTCCTGCTGCTTTCCCACCTCTCCAGGCCAGCTGCCAGCTTCCAAGCATGTGTCTGTGCTTTGGCTCTGCAGGACTCAACCTCAGCACACGTGTTACTCTGCAGCTGCTCTCAGCCCCATCCAAGTTTTCCATCCAGGATCCTGCTGTGAGCATACAGAGGTGCTGATGGTATCAGTGGGGGACATTTATCTGCACAGGGGGTCACAGTGACCATACCTGGGGCATGGCTGTAATTCTGGCCAGGAGGACACAGGGAATCCTCCTTTGTCCTGGTGGGGCTGGAGACCCCTGTGCATCAATCCTCTAGGAAATGTCAGTCTCTTCTTGGCCACCTCCTTTCTTCATGCTGTTCAACCTCCTTATGCCTTTTATAGCAGTGGATAATCCAGGGGGAAATAATTGCTTTTGGTGGAATTTGGGAAGGGAATAGGCTCTGGAGCTGATGGCAAGTAGATCAAAGTTTTTTAGTTCATGGAGACTGCCAGTGTTCCTGCATCTCCTGCAGTCTCTGCCTGTTCCCTTACAGTCCCTGAAGCCTCCTTACAGCCTTGCTTCCAGCAAGCTCCAGCATTACAGAGGTCCAGGGCTGGGATTTCTGGCCCCCAGGACTGAGTGTCCAACCTGTGAAACCAGGCAGCAGACGGTGTTTGGGGGCTGAGTGTGACCATGTGCCACAGGAGCCTTCGGGGAACTTCTGGAGCAGCTTCCAAGCAGAAGATGCTGCTGCAGGACTCAGTGGCTGTGGGGAGCACAGACAAAGATGATGGTGGTGGCAGAGCCCTGAGCAGGAAGGAGGAACCAGCACCACTGGAGTGTCTGCCAACGAACCTGAGAACAACAGGAGGTTCCTGACTCCTGCCAGCCCTCTGCTTGACAAGAGAAGGTCATCTTGTCCTCCATTTACATGACACTGATGGATGACCTCATCTCACGCAGAGGGAGGGAGAACTGACGATGGTGAAGGTCCTGGTGCCAGGACATCACTATTCCTGGTAAAAACAAATATATCCCGTCACAAGGAAATGTCTTTGCTTTCCAGGACCTGCAAAAGCACAGTTTTTTGGGACCAACAGCACTACAATGAGGGGAACAGGAGGGACATGAACACAGAGGTATTTGTCATAAGGCCGCAAGACCTTAACATAACCCCTATGTGCTTGGTACGTGTTCACTTTCCTGGCTTATTCTGCTCCTGTGACTTCTAGAAGACTGGGAATCCTTCCAAAAACTAGGACCTGGGGACTTCAGTTTCCCTGGAGCATAATGAGAGTTAAAAGCTTGCACCGTGGGGCATCTTGTTGATGTTCTTTTGCTCCCCTGGGGCTTTGTGTTAAATCCTCCCCAGGCACAAAAAGAACAATGAGTATTTGGGAACGCCCATTGGGAAACATTGGCTGTTCCCTCTGTTTCTGCAGGTTTGGAGCTGCTCCATTAAAGTGAATAAAGTCAAAGGAGCTGTTTCCACTTCACACAGAGGAGAAGCTGGAATCCCATCTGCCTTGGAGGTGAATGTCTGTGAGGCTCTGATGGAGCCTCAGGGTCACTGGGACATGCAGGAGCTCTGAGGTTGCATGAGGAGCCCTGAGCAGCCCCCCTTTCCCTCAAAACCTCCTGCGAGATGCTGGGGAGCAAACCCAGTGATCATCCAGCCGAGGTGCAGGTCTGACCATTAGGGTACCAGACTTGCTGCTGCATCATCTGCGTGAGCAGCGCATCCCTGGGGAGATGCTGGGACAGGCAGGACAGGCAACATCCACTTCAGAGCCAAAGGGCGAAGCTTTCGTGATGGGAGGTTGCAAAACAGTTTCCTGTTTACTTGTCTCTTCTTTGTAGTCTGTTAACTGCAAACTCTACCAACTCAACTTGCTTCTAGCAGCAATGCAGGGGAAAGCTGTGTCCCCTCTTACCCCCATCCCTTCCCCCTCAGACCAGCCCAGCACCAACATGCCCATCCTCAGCATCCCTGCACCATCCGCTTGGAAAAGACTATCCTCCTGGGTCCTTCATGGCATTTAATCCTCTGAGTTGATTAAAATAGGATACTAACCAGAATACTTGGCCGTAATGGGAATAATAGATACACACAGGGTGTAATTGTATGGCGAGTGGGACTGCAGTAAATGAGCTTTAATCCGTTGTTCTGCTGTAAGGGGAAGGATTAGAGCATTGCTCTTTATTTTGGTTGAAAGCCTCAGCTCTGAGGAAGTGGTGCCCAGCTGGGGCAAAGCAGTGTAATTCAGTGGGGTTCTTGTACTGTGGCGATTGGAGGCTATTTTAAACCAGGTTGGCATACAAGGGTGAAGCACCCTTGCTGTGCCTTCAGGTTCAGTGATGGGACAGCAGATGTGGACAGGCTGTGCCCTGCGTTCTGCACTGGATTGGGCTTTTCCTGACAGCTCAGAGGGGAGGAAAGTGCAGGGGGATTCCATCTCATCACCCCCAGTGGAGCTGAGCTCTGCGGGGCCTCCCCTCAAGGACCTCAAAGGGCTGGTTTGCATCATGCTGCAGGTAGGGAAACTGACAAACAGAGTCTGGCCAGTGCGGAAGCACGAGGCTGGGTTGGGGAAAACTTGACAGCTTGTTTCTTACAGTTTCCTTTATTTACTTTTTTCTTCTTTGAGCCTTAAACATCGATGTCTTTGTTTGGTTTTCAGTTCTGAGCCTTTCCTTGTCATGGAAAAAGGCCCTGAACTAAAAGCCAAACAAACCTGAAAGCTTCCAGCAAAGCCAAGAGGGCTGCAGGCAGCAGCTAGCAGAGGTCCATGAGCATGGCCTCAGCAGTGGGCAGCACTTCATCTCCAGCAGACCAGCACATAGGTGCATGAGTCTGGAGCTGTTACGACAGCATTACATGCTTGTGCCAGCACAGAGGAGCCCCAAGCCAGGGCACAGCAGCATCATGATCATGTGATGATGCTCAATAGCAGCCCCCTGCCCCAGGAGGCAGGTCTGCACCCTGAGCACTGTTTAGGGAGTCTCTGTCTCTGGGGATACTGCAGGGAAAGAGGATGCTGGCTGTGCACCTCTGCCTTGTCCCTGCCTGTTCATGTAAGGGGAGGGCTATGGTACCTCATATATGCCCAGGGACAAGGATGCTCCTCCTGCCCCTGAAGGGCATAACCAGCCCTGCAGCACCCAAACCTGCTCCTTGCCACATGCCCAGACCTGGTTTTGAGTGGGGATAGAGGAATGTAAAAATGCTGAGGATGGAAGAGTGTTGGGGTAGAAACATCCATCAGCCTCTGCAGAGGAGGGACATCAGCCACTCCCCAGCCATGCTGAGACCCCACATCCTGCTCTGAGACATGGGCTGTAGCCACGAGCTGATGTGGGGAGTGCGGAAGGGGAACAGCAAAGCTTCAAGCTGGTTCTTTTTATTGCTTCTTTATGTGGCAACATTCCCTCCTCCCCCGCTGGAGCCCCGGGGGCTGTTCCTGCCCATCCCTCCTTCACATCCCGAGCCCAGAAGAGCACTGAGGTGTTACAGCCCCTCCTGTAGTACCAAAGCCTCTCCAAAAGCCTTGTCTGGAGGGTGATCCCTCTCCCAGGCTCATGGCCAGGCTGTGTGGTGGCCTGTGGCTGCGTGCCCCAGGGCTGACTCTCTGGAATGGCTCCGCAGCAATGGGACATACAGAAATCCCCAAGGTTGCACGCAAGGCTCCCATGACCCCCATGGAGCCTGACTCTGGATTTTGCGTTCCCTTGCCTTAAATAAAGATTTTACGTTTCCTTTCCTTGTTTTTAGAAACTCACTCATTTGTCCTAGCAATCCCAAAAAAAGGTACCACTGCCCATGGCAGACAGGTTGGAACTGCATGATCCTAAGGTCCTTTCCAACCCTAACTATTCTATGATTCTATGATTCCCCGCAGATACAAGTGTAAGGCAGGGACTTGCTGCAGGGTTTGTGGATGAAGCAGCTCTTTTGCAGGTCTCTGCTACTTTTCCTCCATTAATAACAGAGAAATACTGCTGCCTGTCTCAAGACACATCTGGCTCTGCTGCCTTGCCAAGCTCCAGGGATTGCCCTCGACCACTGGGATCTGTTTCACCACGTGTCATGGTCAGCTATGCTGGGGTGAAGGAGGAGCAAAGTGCCACCCAAGGCAGGGGTGCAATGGATGCTCTACAGGTTCAAAACATAAGACCTGAGCATCTGAGCATCCTTGATCTTCCAGCTCTGCTCAGTACCCCCATCTGCCACCCCAGGGGACCTGCAAATTAACCATGAAGCTGATGTGGAGCACTCCAGGGCTCTCCAGCTCCTGCACAGCTCAGCGGGATGCTGCGCGTGGAGCTTACACAGGGCAGGGAGCCCACACAGTCAGTTTTGCTGCTGAAGGGCTGGGCTCATGCTCTGGGCATGGGGAGGGGGATTACAAGGAGGTCTGATGTGCCCCAAGCCCCATTTTCACACAACTGGCAAGCTGCTCGTAGCTGAAACACTGCCAGGTTGGGGCGAAACAAACCCACATGATCAGGTCCTTGACGAAAAGGGAAGGAAGGCATTGTGTGAGGTTACACAAACCTTTCTTGTTAAGAAATAGAGCTCAAAACAATCTTGGTCTTGGGGGCAGCTTCCTCAGTGTTGAAGGGATGTAAACTGGGCTCATGGAGGGCTGCGAAACACAGGCTGTGCATCCCATGGCTGTTCTCCCAGCCATGGTCCATGGGGTGGGCACCAACGTGTTCACCACCAAGCTCTCCAAAAGGCCTTGGGCAGGGGATTGAGCTGAGCTGCCATGGCCTGAGCAGGCTGTGCCTCTGTCCTATGCTGCTGTGGCTTTGGTAGGTTCTCCTATCAGGCATGGGTGGCATCAAATCAAGGACTGCAGGTCTAGAGAAAGAGGATGCAAAATGCTCCTTTTCCCACAGAGGTTCTCTAACAATGATGGGAGAGGACCACAGCAAGGCTCAACCTCACTTGCTCCGGGGAGCACCAGACCATTCCTGCCTGCTAACCCTGATCAACCTTTGCCTGAGCTCCCAAATTAAGCCAGGAAGGCTGGGCTTGTCCAGCTTCTCCAGTAATACCAGCCAGGTGAATTGTGCTTCCCATTCAAATGCTCCTCTTCATGCTGCTGGCAGGAGAGGCTTTTTGTGTCCCTGATTAGAGCTGTAAGAGAGGATGGCATTTGACAGTGTGCAGTAAAGAGCTGTGTTTATCCTCTATAATTGCTGCATGCTCCTCTGCCTCCTGCTGAACCTCATCATCCAATTTCTGAGCCTTGGAAACATGGGGCTGAGCTGTGTTTTCTGTGCTCTGGAGTAGGCTGTAAACAGGAAGAAAATGTATATTTCTGAAGGCAGATCGGTCCTGCTGCCCTGGGGTGTTGGGCAATGACCCCTTTAGGTCATCCACTGTCAAAGTGGACTCTGAATCACTGTGCATCCAGCCTGGAGAAGGGTAAGGAGGGAGAGGGAGCAGACATCTGGGATGCAGGGGCTGTGCATCAAATGTGATTTAGATGAAATCCGGTTTAGCCTATTTGCAAGGACAGATTTCAGTCAGATATCACTCAGCTCCCCCAGAGGAGGGGGTGATGATTCCCAGCCGCTGAGAACAGAGTAAAACTGTGTTTAACTGCAAGAGCCTTTAAGAAAGCCATCTGCACATCAGGAAGACCCCAGGTCACCTGCTTTAGCTCAAAGCAAGCTGTCAGCACAGGCTGAACAATCTTCATTTGGCAAAGTGCTGCCGCTGGAGCAGCAAACACAAACACTGACTGCTCAGCTGCATTTCCTCTCCTGTCCTCCTCAGGAAGGAGCCCCACAGGTCTCTCCACGGCTGGCCAGAGCAGAGCGATGCTCTACATATTGTCTGACCTCCTGAACTTTGCAGCCAGCCGGTGTCAGCTGCTAAACTGAGCCTAAAAGCTTGTTTAGTTAAACCCCTTCCTACAGCTTCTGCACCAACACCTGGAGAACTCCCATTCCTCCAGTCATTCCTCCCGTGGTGAATACCCATGCTGTTAAAGGTAGTTCTAAGGATTTATATTTCATATTAGAAGAGGTTGGTTCCAGCTTCCAGCTACTGCTGCTTCTATCCTTATGGTGCTTTAGTCCTTCACTATTAAACCGCTACAATCAAGCCTTTGTGGTGCACTGAGCAGCTTGGGCTTCTGTCCATGGCAGGATGGGATTTCTAGGCTGGGGATAGGGTTTTCTGTCTCTCCTCCAGCCTTTCTTACCTTCTGGACTCCACAGCACCCTGCTTGCCCTCTTCCCAGTCCCTCAGTATCAATCTGCTCTATCCCTATTACGTCTTAGGCAGTTGTTCCCTGTGAGGGTGGTGAGACACTGGCACAGAGTGCCCGGAGAAGCTGTGGCTATCCCATCCATCCCTGGTAGTGTTCAAGGCCAGACTGGACGGGGCTTGCAGCAATCTGGTCTAGTGGAAGGTGGCCCTGCCCATGGCAGGGGGCTGGAACTGGATGAGCTTTAAGGTGCCTTCAACCCAAACCAGTTTGGATTCTAATTCCTATTGCTTCCTGGCTGCTGGCAGCATGGGAAGAGCTCAGCTTCTGGGCAGGGCAGGACTTTTCTGCCACCAAAGTGGGTGCCTTTAGAGAGGGGCTAAAAAGAGACTTAGGATGTAAAATGTTTTCAGATGTTCTCTCAGGGTGGCAGAAGAGTTTGGTGGGGACAGATGGGATGATGGAATTTGGCTTTTCCTTATGGGAAAAGCTCAGTGCCTACACTTTTTTTTTTGTGCAGAATAAGACACTGAGGCAGTAACTAGCAATTTGTGGGCAGGGTGCTTGCCTGGGAACACAATCCCAGCCCGCATTCATTCTCTGCCTCACTTGAAAGAGGGATGTTATTTTGGGATGGGTGATTTCCTGGGGGTCTCTAAATGAAAGGATGAGTTACATTTACCCCTCCAAAGGAAAACAAGCTTCAAAAGCTTAAAGCCCTTTATTTTTAAAGCCTTTATTCCTTGGTTTCTGGTGAGCTCAGCAGTTGCTGAGCTTTGCAGTGAGTCCAGATGCCTTCCCGAGGGACACTCTTCCCCATGATGGTCCACACTCTTCTGTAAGGGACCTGTTACCAGAATGAGACCCCCTGGAATCCTATAAACCATCCTCAAGGCCAAGATTATAGGCAGTCTCCTGTCTGGGAGTCATATAGTCATCGCATACCAGGTTGGAAGTGACCTCAAGGATCATCTGATCCAGCCTTTCTTGGCAAAGCATGACCTAGCCTAGATGTTCCAGCACCCTATCCAGCTCAGTTTTAACAGTGCCTAACACTGGAGAGCCACCACTTCCCTGGGGAGATGATTCCAGTGGCTGATTGTTCTCATGGTGAAAAATGCTCCTCTTGTGTTCAATTGAAATTTCCCTGGGAGTGACGTGTGCTCTTCACCCCTCTCCATCACCACATGTGCCCACAGCAGGTGCCGTTGGGAGATGCCAAGGGAGGACCTCAAATAGGTGCTTTTCCATGGCACCATTTCTCTGTATGTAGTGTCTCCTAAGGATCTAATCAATCAGGTTCTCCTCTCAGGCATGGGCAGCAGCAAAAGGACGCTCTTTCCATTACTAGAGATGTGCCAAGAAAAGAAACAACCCCAAATAGTTGTATTTTTGTTGAGCCAGAGCTCAGCAGAAGCACTTTCTCATGAAGTATTGGTTTTCGTGGAGAGCATCAGACTCAAAGTAATTCAGAAGTAAACTTCTGCTCTGGTCATATTTCACCTGGGGTATAAGGTTTAACAGCCCAGATCACATAACCTACAGATCAAAACCACTTCGATGGTGACTGTGCCATTATGGTTTTCCCCTCAGGAAAAATGCTTCCTCCAGTGAGATCAGTTTTGCAGCCCAGTTCAAATACCACATTTCTCACAAGGCAGCAACTTCTTTTCTCCAATCAGTCCTAGTCAATGACAAGCAGAAGAGTCTCTAGTTAAAAAGAAGCTAAGAAGCCAAACGGACATCCACATCCCTTCCCCCCTTACTCAGAAGGTTTTAATTCTGCCCTTCAGCCTCTGTCTGCACAGAGCTCAAGTTCCCTTTTCTTTGCTTTTTTTAAAGCTGTTTGTCATTTCCTCTTGAAATGCTGTTGCAATGAGGAATGGGCCCTTATAAAAACACCATTTTTGCCTTTCCTTTCTTCAGGAGTGAGGGGCTGTCTGGTTGTGATGGTTTTGCTTGCCCTGTGTGCCAGAGGACACCAGCCCTCCAATCTCTTAACTGCACCCCAAACAGAAATGTCCCTTTGGGCAGCATCCATCCCGCAAGGTGATCCTTCAGCTCCCTGCACCAAGACCTTCACAAGGGCTGCTCAGGAAGCGGAGCAGGAGGACTGGGGATGGATGGTGGGTGTAAGGGAGCCCTGCTTGAGTGATGGGGATGAAGGCATCACCCAGGGCTGTCTGCAGAGAGGTGGGTAACTCTGGACCCAACTGCTTGCGCCAGCATTCTCACTGCATTGAGATTCAGCCTCGGTGGGGTGGGAGGAGGGGTTCAAAGAGGAGGAGAGGGGTCACAGCAGGGCAAGAAGGCTCCAGTGAGTTTGTCTTCCTTCCTTCTCTTTATTCCTAACCATATATAACTGGTTTAATGGAAGGTGTCTCTGCCCATGGCAGGGGGTTGGAACTACACAATCTTTAGATTCTTTCTAACCCAAACCATTCTATGATTCTGTGAAATCACATTCCTCATGCCCACATACTGTGGTCCTGCTGGAGCAACACTCTGGGTGCACAGAGCACACCATCAGCACTGCTGCTTTTGCTTCTTGGCACACAAAGACATAGGTGAGTTGGTTTTGTTCCTTTATTACTCATTGCCCAGGCATGGTGAAGAAGCAGTAGCAGCCAGCCCCTGGCTCAGGAGCAGGCCACGGAGAGCTGTGATTGGAGGGACCTTGAAGAGATTGCCCAAAAGGCAAAGACTTTCATGTTGGGCAAAGATTCCTTTTAATCTGTGAAGTCACAGCTGCTGCTCACCAGAGCAATCCAGCCCCATCCCTCACATAGCTATTGTACTCCAAAGGAAAGATGAAGGGACTTTTTCTGACAGACCATCCAAAGTATAAGCATTTTACACCCTACAGTGTGTAAAACCCTCCCCACTCCCCCCCACCTCCTTCCACATATACATGAGCACATCATCTATCTATCCACCCTCTCCCACCCCCAAAACACCCCCCCAAGGTATCCTAGAGCAGCAACGATACTCCAAATCCCGACTGCAAACACAGGGTGCGTCTTTATCTAACCTTCCCCAGCACTGACAGTCTAAACACTAAGCTGCTTACATGGGCTAACGGCAATATATCCATGCTGCGAGGCTGCATCTTTCCATCCACCCCCCTCCCACCCACCCTCCTCGCTGCTTCCCACCTTTTTGCATGTCCTTAACCCAGTGTTTTCCCCCTTGAACCCTTTGGCAGATCAAATACAGTGTACGCAGCATGTTCCTGGCGCACAGGGCATGAGAGCCAAGTTCGGTGTCCAAGACGGACAAGCTCATCCAGCGGCAGGAATCCCAGCCCAAAGCACAGTCTGGTGTATGCTCCCCTCCCACCCAAACCAAGTACATAACAGTGTCCAAGTCCACACATCCAGGGAGGGTTGGGAGCTACAGGCGGCTACTGCAGAAGTCGGAGAGAGGGAAGAAGGTTGGTGGTTGATGGCTACAAGGAAGAGCTGGACAGGTTCAACATGGAGGAAAGAGGAGGGGAAAAACCCAAGAACAAACTCAAAAGGATGCTGGGATTCAGGGCTGGATGTCTACCTTGTAGGAAACAGGAGAGGAAAGGGAGAGTTGGTGTTTGGTATGTGGGGAGTTGGGTTTTTTTGGTGTCACTCACGATAGAAAACATATTCGGTGTAAGAGGTCCAGATCTTGTCATCTGTTTGGTCATGGGCGAAGGCACAGGTGCCTGTGGAGTTGCAAGCCACCATGTGGAAGCCAGCGTCAGCCAGTTTATCAAAGGCTTGCTCCAGGAAGGTGAATTTGAGGTAGTAGCGGGAGGTGTACCTCTCCGGGGGCCTGTCTGGGTCCCTGCTCTCATTCAAGGTATCCCCAAAGACCTCCTTGGCCAGCGAGGTCTTGCCGCAGACCATGATCCGAGCCACCCTTCGGAACTTGGCATCCGTCTGGCTGTCCCTGCCCAGGGTGTAGGAGCCCCGGTAGCCGATGGTGATGAAACCTGCCCTGCGGGCATCGCTGCTGGCAGTACCCACGCCAGTGGTGACGGCACCCCCAGGGCCACCAGCCACAGTGCTGGGGAGCGTGGTGCTGGCAGAGGTCAGGATGCGGGTGGCATCTGCACTGGGGGAGAGCTCCTCGGGGTCGCTTTGGCATGGGTCATCTCCCAGCGAGTTCTGCTTGCTGAGCTTGGGGGCCAGCATCTTCACAAGCTCCGGCAGCATGAAGTACTCTGCCTCTCGCTGCAGGCGGCTCCTCTCAGGGAAGTGGTCAGGCAGCACCAGCTGCTGGTCCCTCATGTAATCCAAGATGTAGCGGAAGAGGAACCCATCCCGATCCACGAAGAACCGTCCCTTGCTGTCCCGGGCCAGCGAGCGGACGTTCTTCTGGGTGAACATCTCCCAGAGGAGCGAGCCGGGCACGCTGACTAGGGTGGGGTGGCGGGTGATGTACACTTGTCCACCCACATTGAGTTCAATGATATCAGGGAAGGGGAAGTCCTCGCTGGGTTTGGCACAGCCCGTGTTGTCTGCCAGGGCCATAGTGAGCTACTGCTGCCTTCCCACCTGCGACAGAAAGCAGCAAGGTGATAAGCCTGCCAGCAAGCACAGCCCGCTTCCCACTGATCCCAAGCCAAGCGCTTTATTTGAATCAGCATGCAGTGCAGGATCAGGCCCCTGTCTCTCCAGGGGTCTGGAAGTCAGCTCTCCTCCCAGTCCCTGGCTCTTGGAATAGGCAGCAATTATTTCTGATGCTGCCTTCTCTTCCACAGCCCAAGAAGAGAAGAGCATTGCCTGTGGTCCCACCAGTCAGCTCCTGGAGCTCAGCACCTTTGATGTGGAAGGCACAATGGCGCTGATGTTAACAACAGGAAAGCCAGGGATGTCACACCCCAGTTCTGAGCGGTGACCCGCCTGGCCCAGCATCCTGCCGAGTGTGCCAAGGGAGGACTGCATTACGGCACAGTGCCTCCTGCCAAGATGGTGAGCTTGGAGGGGACTTCATGGTCCATGCAAGGAGCACACACAGGTCTGCCAGCAAAGCAACACTAGATACCACCATAAAGAATAGAGTAGCAGTGCCTTTTGGCACTTCTGCTCCATCCTGGCTCCTGGAATGCACTTGGTAGAGACTTAAAGCCAAGTGAAGAGCAGGTGAGAGGAGGCAGAACATCTCCAAGGGTCTGGGACCAAGACAAACACTGTGCTGCTGGGTACAGCTCGGGCTAGATGCTGTGTATTTATTCATTTCCAAAGGCAGGCTCATTCTTAGCCATCTCTTGACAGTGCAAATCAGCACTTACATAAACCTGGCTCATCAGACGGACTCCGGATCCAGCCTGACCAAGCCATGATCCATGCAGGGATGTGGGAGATGATGGAAAGAAGGGGGTTCCCAACTGCCTGGCAGGGTTGGCCTCATGCTCTTCCTGCTGTAGAATGTTAGGGCAGCCCTGGGAGTGCTTTCAAGTTGGCAGCAGCCACCTGCACCTCCCAGGACTGGTCCCACGTCCATAAAGCACTAAGCCTTGCCCCATTCTTGTGTCTTGTGTGATTTCAGAGGAGCCACACAAAAGGATCCTAATGCGAATTTCGGAGATACTAAAGGTCAAAGATAAAACTCTGTGGGCACTTCTGGGTGGTGGTGTGGGAGAGCTGAGCCTGCATTTCATGGCCAAACGCCACCTTTCAGTTCATAGGGATGCTCAGGGTGAATAGTGTTTGAGCTAGGAGTGACCTGGACTAGCCAAGGAAGAGACTGCAAAGAGAACCTGCGCGATCCCAGCTTCCCAAATCCTCTCCCGCAGCGGCTTTTAGTCCCTTATCTCGGTGCTCCCGGTACAGCGCACGCGGAGGGAGCCCGCCTGTGCCGGGAGCGCTTCTGAGACAGCCAGGTCCCTTTGTCACTGCTGCGGCTGTTATCCGACTCTGCAGCCGGGACACACACACAACGGACCCCCACCTCCGCCTGCCGCGGGCTGCGAGCGCTGCCGGGACCGGGGACCCCCGGGTCAGCCCCGAGTCTGCCGGGGGACCCCGCTCCGCACCCTGCCCCATCCCGCTCCCCTCCCCTCACCTCCGCAGGGCAGGGCGGCCCGGGCCGGGCCGAACCGGTGCGATCTGATCCGGGCCGTGCCGAGCCGGTCCGATAGGTCCAGATCCGCTCGGCTCCGCTCTCTGCCGCCGCTCCGCTCCGCTCTGCCCGCCCGGCCCTGGCGCTGCCGTTTTATGTCCGGGCAGCAGCCGAGCGCCCTCCCCCGCCGGCTCCGCGCCCGCCTCGCCTCCTCCCCTCCGCTTCCCCCCCGCCGCTTGTCACCCCACCTCCCATCCCTGCATCACCCCGCATCAGGGAGCTCCGTGCTCCGGGCTGGGGACTCCAGCGGCGCTCCTCTCCATCCACCCATCCATCCGTCCATCATCCATTCATCCATCCCCCACCCATTCGGATTTGCTCCTAATGCCACTTCCCTGCTGGGAAAAAGCCCAACAGCATCTCAATCCCCACCAGCAGGTCTTGGGGTGCCTCCCCTGCACCTCCGGACCTTTTTGGTTCAAAACGCCAGTTTTCTGTAAAGACAAGAGAATAAAGTGACCCCAAGAAACATCCCAATATTTGCCCGTTTCTTAAAAGTCTGGTGAGGGCATCCTAAAATCCAACTTCTGTGTCAGTGAAGCTGACCTGAGTTTCCTCATGAGTTTATTTACACGTACGTGTCAGTTGTAAGGGCAGAAGAGTCAATTTCTGCTCCACCTGAAAACCAGATCCCACAATGAGTCTGGGAACTGAGATCCAAGGAATTCTTCTGTTTGGTTTTCTCATTGCTGGTTTCTCGCATCCCAGCAGTGTCATTGCACAGATGTGTGACACGGTCACCAGAAGTACACTTAGAGGTGGGATATCTCCCCGAATAAATAGATGGGATGATTCTACGTCTCTGAATAGACAAGCTAGGATGCTGTTCCCTGGGTCTGTCCGTAGTTTGGAAGAACAAATCCATAGGTATAGAACAAATCATGGCTCCCAAAAAAATCCCACCTTAGTGGAGGTGCATCCTCCTGTGAATTCAGGGTCTGTGATTATCAGTGGTGCAGATTGGGCCTCAAGGCTCACTTTTCACACTTCAAACCAGGAACTTTCCCATGTGCTTATTTTATGGAATATATTTATGGAGGGGGAATAAAAAGTGGGAGAGCATGCTTTGGGATTATGGAAATGAAAAACAAAATTTGCTCCAAAATACAGAAATGGAGGCAAAATAAAGGAAGGGGAAATAGGAAATGGTTTTGACATCATAACTTTCTTTACCTCAAGATTTTGTTTCACCTGCAAATGCTATAAATGAAGAGAAAAAGAAGTTGAAAGCTTGGAGAGCCAAATTGCTCCTTCATCCCATCCTCCCTCTCACCCATCCTGGCCCGCTCAGGGCTTGCAGAAAAGCAAAGGACACAGAAAAAAATCTCTGTACCAATTTCTCTGTTTCTCCCTGGCCAAAATCCTGGTGTCTGACTTACAGAACCTTATCTGATGCCAGCACGGGCAGACGTGAAATAAGGAACCCTGTTAGAAAGGCTTTTTGGATATGAACAAGTGTGAGCAGGCAGATGCAAGTAGCTGGCAGGCTGCATGCAGGCAGTTGTGCTTGGCATTAAAACTTCCACTATGGGCTCTAACTCCCTAAAGCATTCTGGTGTGTTATGGAAAGGGTTATCTACTCAATGTGGGGCTCAACAAGGACTGAAAGTGATGGGGTTTGTTTGAAGGAGTCCCCATGACTTGTGCTTCCCTCCCAGCACTGGTGCAATAAGGGAAGGGAAAGCTGGAGGGTCAGCCTTTAATTTCTGGAGGTACATTAAATTCCTCCTCTGTCCAGTCTGCTGTTATTCCCAAGTCTATCAGAAAGGAACCACTTTGAGACCTTACAGCACTCCATCCAACTCAGCTGAAACTGCCCAAGGAATTCAAACTGTCTGTGCGAGGGCAGAGTAGAGGCACACGCTGTCTCACACATAGCACATACAAACACATTTATCTTGTTTCCTTAGGAAACGGGCCTAAAAATAACCTGAGCTTGATAATGCCTTTGGAAGGCTACAAAAACTAGTCTTTAGCTGGAGACATTCCACAGAAAATGCTCTGCCTATTGTCCTTGGGAAGGTGGTATTGCTGCATGAAGCGGGAGCTGTGAGGCTGGAGGGATAGGCACCATATTTCAGGGCCAGTGGAGGGATGGGAGCCTTATTTTGGGGTCAGAAGAGGGATGGGGACCTTATTTTGGGGTCAGATGGAGTCTGTGCACCATTATGCAGAGAGGATCGGGACGGGAGCTCAGAACAGGCATGGAGAGAGGAGGACAGCAGGAAGGATGCTGGTGCTGAGGTTTTGGGAAGCTGTGGAGGAAACATTGTTTGCCTGAGCTGCTCAAAGCAGGGCTCCAGGCATGTGGCAAATACATCAATGTGGACATTTACCATGTGTCTGTGCCACTAGATACTGAAAGAGCAAGTTCAATCACTCTTCTCTGGCCTCCCTTTGGGCTGGGGTGATGGATGTTAGACGATGCTTCCCTCTGGTTAGTTGAAGATGGACAAGACTCATTCTGCCTGCAAATTCCTGTCCACCATCATCTGAGCATCACTCCTCCCTTCCACAGACCTTCCCACCCAAGTGAAAATGCGCTGTGCTGCTTTCGTGCTTTGTCCTCCACATTATAAGACTCAGATCAGGGCAAATATCTTCATGAGCTGCAATGGAAAACATCCAGGCCACTGCTGATGTGTCTTGAGGCAACATGAAACGTGATCTCCAGAGAAGGGGAGGATGTTCGGCACCACAGAAGCAATGAGGGGGTCTGGAAATGCATGAGAAATTGCCAAGAGGTTTTATACAGCACCCTTTACAAATTCTTCCTTAAGTGAGTGAATTTGGGGCCCTCTCTGACTTCTAAAGACCTTTATCAATCACAACAGTAGAAAGTGATTCATCATGTCCCAAGAGAAGGGAGGAATGGGTTTATAGTGTGTACGTGTTTGTGTTCACTATGTTATTACACAGAATGTGGCCTGGTGATTGCAAGGAAGGCACTGGCAGAACCTCCTGGCTGCTATTTCCAGCTCTTTGTGTATGCTGAGCTTGGATCCAACTCACTTCACCTCACAGTGCCTCGATATCCTCATCCTCAGACTGTGTGACCCTGCCCGCTCTCCAGTCACCTTGAGCATCCCTAAAAGTCCCATTGTGCTGCTGCAACAGTCTTCATGCATTTTTAAGGGTGGAAGGATCATAAACTGAAGATAAGACAAATTTTTCCATTGCCTGACTTTTTCGCAGCCAGAAAGGAAAAACTATAGTAATAAATCAGGTATGTGCCCTGCTCTGACAATGATGTTACGATATATCACACTGCAAGGATGTTGTCACAGAGAAAGCGATGCTGCTGCATCTGCTACATCAGTTTCTTATCTAGAGATAATGGAGAAATGTGCATTGAAGGAGGAATATTTATGAGAGGAAAAGCCCGTATTTCATGCGTGTCAGAAGGGTCCAGCATGCAGAGGTTCAAACCCCACTGTGCCACTGTTATGACTCATGAATGAGGACTAAATGCAGGAATCTTTCATCCTTAAACAGAGTTAAGCTAGTCCTAAAAGGGCAGCAGAAGCACTGAGTGTAAGGCTCTGATGGAGCATTAGTTTTAATGCATTCAGGGTCTCACAGCTGCATCATCAGTCAGTGGGAAAATCACACTATACAGCATCCCTGTCCCACCCCTGTGCTTCCAGCTCTGTCTCCCTCATCCCTATCTGCATTTCTCCTCTCTTCTTCCCCTGTGCAGCATTTCTTTCCACTTTCCTCTTGCCATTCCCTCTCTATGATTTAATTAAAATCCCACCCTGAGGTTTTCAAGTGTCAGTGAGAATAGTGGAGGGTTAAAAGGACCTCATCATGAGTCACAGGTCCCACACAGGCTCCTCAGTGTCCATAAACCAGCAGCAAGCCCCTATCAGCATCACTGAGGTGTATCTAGGACTCTTTCCACACCTCCTTCTCCAGGGTCTGTACAAGTCTGCTGATAGATACAGACCAACATGCACATGTGCAGTTAACTAGAAGTGATGAGGCTTTCATTGCTTCCGACACCTCTCTGCTTTCCCTCCTGAGGACATGTTGTGTCTGAAGGAGCACCCTGGAAACTCCAGCCACTGACAGCTTCTATAAAAGGTGGTTAATCTGCTTCTGCTTGGTGAGCAGCTCAGGTGGCTTTTCAGCTCTGGGAATGGAGCAGGTAAGCGTCCACATACATCTGACCCTGCTGTCGTGGTGTGCTGGAGACTTCAGCTTGGCATGTTAATAATTTACTTATACATCTTATCTGGCCCATTTTTAGCAGTACCTGCCAACTTGCACTACAGTTGTGGTGTCCTTTCTGTGACAGACAGGTTTGGACAAGGAAAGAAAAAGGCTATGCTTAATGGTGTGCTTTAATTGGAATTTCATTATTAAAGCTTAGATGTCCCTGCAGCAAAGTGGAGTTAGAAATCAGACACAGGATAAGGACTAGGCTGCAAACTCCTCTTGGAATGCGGGAGTTGCTGAGGATCAAGTTTTTGGTTTGGTGTCATCACTACAAGATGGCTTTCTAGGATCCTCATGAACAGTGATGAAACCAGCATCATCACCATTGACTTTAGGGATGATGTACCAGAGATCCATCTCCATCCTGTGCACTATTTGCTAACAGTAACAAGAACATGCATATCCACTGATCTCATTTCACCATCTGGACTCAGGAACTGGATGGACACTTGGAGACTACTCATCCCTGAAGCAGAGATGTCTCATCTAGCCTTTTTTCCATGACCTCTTTCGAGCTGATAACTTCTCCAAGCCGTGGCACAGGACCAAAAAGGCCACTGCATTTACAATCATAGAACAGTTAGGGTTGGAAAGGATCTTAAGATCATCCAGTTCCAACCACCCTGCCAGGGGCAGGGACACCTCCCGCTAAACCATGACACCCAAGGCTATGTCAAACCTGACCCTGAACACCACCAGGGATGGAGCATTCACAACTTCCCTGGGCAACCCATTCCAGTGCCTCACCACCCTTACAGGAAAAAATTTCTTCCTCAGATCCA
>JASSUY010006123.1:0-14665 GCA_032466535.1 Forpus xanthops | reverse complement strand
GATAAAGAACTGGCTGGATGGCCGCACGCAAAGAGTTGTGTTCAATGGCTCAATGTCCAGCTGGAGACCAGTAACGAGTGGTTTCCATCAGGGATCGTTGTTGGGACCAAACTTGTTCAACATCTTTGTTTGTGACATGGACAGTGGGATTGAGTGTTCCCTCAGCAAGTTTGCCAATGCCTCCAAGCTGTGTGGCTTGATTAGTACATTGGGAGGAAGGAATGCCATCCAGAAGGGACCTTGACACTCTTGTGAGGTAGGCTGATGCCAACCTCATGAAGTATAACCATGATAATTGCAAGGTCCTACAGCTGGTTGGGAGCAATCCCAGGCACAGCTACAGGTTGGGCAGTGAGGAGATTCAGAGCAGCCCTGTGGAGAAGGACTTGGGGGTGTTGGTTGATGAGAGAATGAACGTGAGCCAGCTTCAGTGTGAACTTGCAGCCCAGAAAGCCAACCCTATCCTGGTCTGCATCAAAAGGAGCATGACCAGCAGGTCGGGAGAGGTGGTCCTGCCCCTACACTCTGCTCTTGGGCGACCTCACTTGGGGTATTGCATACAATTCTGGTGTCCTCAACTTAAAAAGGACGTGGAACTATTGGAACAAGTGCAGAGGAGGGTCACAAGAGTGATCAGGGGACTGGAGCACCTCCCATATGAAGATAGGCTGAGAAATTTGGGTCTGTTGAGCCTGGAGAAGAGAAGGCTGCATGGAGACCTCATCTCAGCCTTCCAATATCTGAAGGGGGCCTACAGGGATGCTGGGGAGGGACTCTTCATGATAGACTGTAGTGATAGGACAAGGGGTAATGGGTTTAAACTTAAACAGGGGAGGTTTTGATTGAATATAAGGAAAAAATTCTTTACTGTAAGTGTGGTGTGGCACTGGAATGGGTTGCCCAGGGAAGTTGTGAATGCTCCATCGCTTGCGGTGTTCAAGTCCAGGTTGGACATAGCCTTGGGTGACATTGTTTAGTGTGAGGTGTCCCTGCCCATGACAGGGGAGTTGGAACTAGATGATCTTAAGGTCTTTTTCAACCCTAACTATTCTTTGATTCTGTTATTCTAAGTCAAATACATTTTACCTAGGTATGAGCAGTTAATTTGCAAGAATGAAGTCTTTCTCTATTTAATGCATCTTGTTATTTGGCTGGAGGTTGCAGGATGATAGAGTCTTAAGAATAACATAATGGAGAAAGAGAGTATGAACCCCAGAGAATAAGAGGAAAGAAATTATGTTGTTTTAAATCATAGGGGAAAAAAAGTTATTTAGGAGAGATAATGCTTTGAAAGGAAAATGTATTTGAATCGTAACAGTTCAGTTCTTGGGGGAGAAGTAGGTAAAAACATGTGAACGTAAGCAAGCACCTATGTGTTAAAGATTTCCAAATCTACTTTACAGGTAGCAAAATAAATGTGCCTCCAGTTGTAAATAATTGATTTCCTTCTTTCATTTAGGCTGCATTGTAGCAATTCTTCTTCTTTCCAAAGTGATTTTACCAGAAGCATTTAGCCTATTTAATGCTCATAATTTAAAGATGACATTCAAGCCTTTTTTCTTCCTTCCCTGGCTTTTAGCTCTATTTAACCAATAATTTTGCAGAGTAAGTGCTAGACTCTGAGTATTATTCATGTGAGGAAATATAATCAGTCATTTTCTGCTCTTAAATAGAAAAAAGTTATTCCAATTTCTATTCCCATTTCAGGAAAGCAGTTTAAATGTACAGTGTGTGACTATACAGCTGCCCAAAAACCACAGCTTCTCCGTCATATGGAACAACATGTCTCTTTTAAGGTAAGAAAAGATAGAAATCATGCTTATTGATAAGTGATTTAGGAAAGCATGAAACTTCAGAGAGCAGTTTTAAAATTGGCACATTTTCCTGTTTGATGACAATTGTGCATCTTAACATTTTGTGAAATTTGGCTTTATACTCAGACTTTTGACATAGGGTTGTTTTATCCTTGGGCATTTTGTAATTAGTGTCTTTACCTGCCCAAAATACATGTTGCGATTATGAACCAAATATTACTGGATTTTTGTGATTGTCAGTCCTTGAGACAGCTCACCTTACACGTACCTTAAAATGTTGTAGGGAAGTAGGAAAGCAAACCCCATCCATCACTATTCATTGCCACCTTAATTTTCCCTGAAGGTTTGTCATTCTATTGTACTTGAGGTAAGTTCATATATGAGAAGAAAATTGAAGAGAATTAATTCTAAGCCACCCCATTTATCTGAAACGTGTCTTGGAAAGGGTTTTAAGGATCGTTAATATTTCTGTAAAGTGTTTAAGTTAGGGATATGTTTTACTTCAATAAACTGTAGTATGATATTATTCCTGAATTTCACATTGGTTCTCAGCGTGATTGATTTTGATGTAATGAATTATGAAATGTTATACTGAGGAAACAGAAATAATACGAGTTTCTTTTCCAGAAAAAGACAGTATTCTGTATGTATGAAAATGTTCATTTTAATGTAAAATTTTCTCTTTGCTCTGAGCCTATTTCTTATTGAAAATATCATACTATTTTCATTTGCAGCATCTTAACGTTATCTAGCAAATAATTCTGTTTCTATAAGAAGTACACTTCAGCCATTCTTAGTAAGCACCACTGCTATGTACGTCCGTAAGGCAGAAAGGAAGACAGTCTTTTGATTTATGGTTTAAATTTTGAAAGGCAAGACATAAAAGCAAATGAAGCAAGTCATCTAAAGAGAGGATACATTTTGAACAAATAATTTTCCTGCCTTCAGTATGTGGCTTTGCTGGGGACTTATCTTTTTAAAAGGATTTTGTGTAAATGAAAATATAACTTTCTTCTTTTTAATGGCTAACGGGATGAATGTACTTATAATGCAGTTCTTTAAATATAGATGGTTCTAACCTCAGGATTAGATTTAAAACTGTTGACTCAGCACCTCTTTTCAGTCCTCTGCCAGCCTGTCTGTAAGTATGCCTATTCAGTGCATTATCAAGAGAACTGCAAAACACTGAAATAGGTCAGTTGGGAGTATTTGTCAAAAGTTGTTCAAAACCTGCTAGTAACACATTGCCTCCTTCTAGGGCAGTTGTTTGCAACATATCAAACTCAGTAATGTCGGTAGTAATGTGATCTAATGATAATATAGTCTGTCTTCCAAGAAAAAGGCTGAGAAAGTTGAGATTGTTCAGCCTGGAGAAGTACCTTGGGGAGAGCTTAGAGCAGCTTCCAGTGCCTAAAGGGGCTGACAAGAAAGACGGAAAGGGGCTTTCTAGAAGGGCATGTAGGAGTAAGGCAAGTGGGAGCTGTTTTAAAGTGAAAGAGGGAAGATTTAGATTAGATATTAGAAAGAAATCCATCCCTGTGAGGGTGCTGAGGCACTGGCACAGGCTGCCCCGAGAAGCTGTGGCTTCCCCATCCCTGTCAGTGTTCAAGACCAGGTTGGATGGGGCTTGGAACAACCTGGTCTTGTGAAGGTGTCCCTGCCCATGGCAAGCTGTTGGAACTGAATGATCTTTAAGGTCTGTTCCAATCCAAACTATTCTGTGGTATTTCCAGTTCCATTAATTTTCAATCCTGCAATCCAATAGCAGATAACTCACAAGGCATGCAAATATGTAGAAAGTGGTACAAGAACACAGTGGTACAAGTCTATCAGAAATGTTTACTTGGAAAGATTCAGCAATAGGAAAGGAGAGTGTGCCTCCCTGAAAAATGGATTAGCTGAATTTTACAGTACCCTCTTAAATGTAAGCTTAAGGGGATCCGAACACTACTTTTCTTCCTTATTGTTGCTGTTTGGAGCCTGAAGGAAGATCATGAGCAATAAGCTTAGGGAAATGTTCTGGACAACAGACTCTGACTGCAGACATTTCTCTGCTTTAGATTCAGCTTCTTAATAAGCATATCTGTGTGAACTATTTTCAGGCTTGGTTGCCGTTTATGAAACATTTTGTATCCCATACAGGGGTACTTGACTTTTCCCCTAGGACTTTGGTCAGTGTCGCATTCTTTGTCGAGTACTCACTGGTTGTGTTAAGCTTCCTGTAGCTGTGACTCTCAGTCAGAAGGTTCTTCTCAAAGGCTAACATTAGGCACAAACACTTGTTTTCCTAAGCTTTTTTCCTCAGACATGTCTTCCCTCATCAGTTGAAGGCAGATGTATCCTTAAAAATCAGTTGGTTTAGTTCCCAAAACTTACTTTACTAAATGGTCAGATGAATGTAAGTGCCAACGAAAGAGAAGCTGTTGGAAGCACGTTAAAGAGAGAAGGAAAGGGATTAACCCTGTTAGGTACCGTTACCTGTGAAATTAGGTTGGCTGCACGATCATATTGTGCCTCCAGTTGTTTTATCTCTCTTAACTTCCCTTTTCAGACCAAAGCTCATGGCAGCTGAGTTATTTCCTTGTAGTAGAAAAGTCTCCACATGGTCAGACCTGTGATCATCAATTACAGGACCACAGTTTCCTGAATTACAAAAAGTAGATAATAAACTTATTATGGTGAGAATACTGTGTCATGCACATAATAGAAAGTACCAAATTTTAGGTAGCATTTAGTTACAACTTCCATTTATATTTAATTTTGGAAGGTCTCCTTGGAAGATGCCTAAACCAGAAATGAACATGGTTTCTCAAAACATTGCAGCTTAGACCCGTATCCTCAAGAGGACAAGACATATGTCTAATTTTTCCTTTCTGCTCCTAGCCTTTCCGTTGTGCACATTGCCACTATTCCTGCAACATATCTGGTTCCCTGAAGAGGCATTACAACAGAAAGCATCCTAATGAAGAGTATGTAAATGTAGGTTCTGGGGAGCCTGCAGCAGAAGCCCTGATCCAACAAGGTACATATATACCGTATAATAGACTTGCTGTTTGTTGAAGCCAGTTTGGTATAAGGTTAACTTTTGTGTGGTATGTGTTCCTTGGTTTATTGGGAGTTATGTGATAAATCATTACTACTTTTTATTAATTCTGAAATGGCCACTTTTTACCCTTCATTTGGTTCTTGGTTTCTAAAGGGTAAGTGAACCAAAGGTGTGATTGTCCTTATCTGTGCTATTCCTTGTTGCATACGTTTATAATTTTCACGTTTGTCTCCTTTTGTAAGTAAAGTATTGCTATCTGTTGAAATGAATGATGAATTTCTGTCATTCTGCTGATAAATTTCTATGACAGTTTAGCAAGGTTGAGCTCAAGGTAAGGTTGAGCAAATGCGAGGGAAGAGACTGAAGAGTAAATGGCAGCAAATCATTCTCTACTACAAAAATGGGGAGAGGGAAAAGAGTACAGGTAAAACAAATTGCAAATTGTTATGCTCATAAACTTGTTTCTGGTTAAAGGAACCACACCTTATCTATATAAATATTATTAGTATAATGGGAATCTTAACAGTCTAATTCAAGAACCACTATTATTCTAGATCTATTTATTATTGTGAAGAAACAATAGAGTGCTAATATACAGGAGAAGACTCAATAGTATAATACAATTGAAATAGTAACACATTTAATTTTTGCTCCTCTACCTGGTGCTGTGGTCACCCCTCCACTGTTTCTCTGAGTCACAAGAAGGGTGGTTTCTCTCTGGTTTTGGGATTGGAATGGGGTTTTCAGTAAGTTATCAACATCTGGAGTTCTTTGCTGGTGGAGTTCGATGTTCATCTTCCTCTCCCCTTCTACTTGGGGCCATTGTTACATGTTTGTTGATACTCATTTATGCTTTTCTTTTTTCATTGTTCTGTAGTTCCACATTAAATCCAAATTTACTGTGTATGCTACCCTCATGTATGTTAAAGGGAAACTAACAAAGATTAATGTCTAGTAAAAGCTGTCTATATCTATTCCTATTGTATTCTGCTTGTTCTAAGTTACGCACTGAGCCTGGAGTGAATGGCCTCATACTTGCCATCTTCTCTGCTCGCAACTTGTCTTTGACTGCCTTGCAGACATTGCAGATAATCTTAATTGGAAATATTTGTATGAATGTAGACAGCTGGACTCATCTCAAGATTCCTAGAATGAGGTTATGAATAAATGAATGATTCATAGAAGAGGGAGCAGCTTTAATTTTTCTGCTGTATTGTTATTATAGTTTCAATATCAGAGTAATGCAGAAATGTGTCCTCTTTTTCACAACAGCAGGTTTTTGCTGTTAGCACAGATTGGTGTAAAATGAATATTTAATTTCATTTTCTGTAAGTGATAATATCTTTGTCCCAGTCTGAACAGAGGTATTTTTCTTTTGTGAACTTTTGAGTTTCCCTTAATGGGGAAACTCTCTCAGTTTCGCCCAGAAATGCAGTATTGAGCATCTGTTATAATAGTGAAACTTGATGAAGAGTTATATGGAGAGCAAGGAAGGGAAATCATATAGGAATAATCATAGAATCAGCTAGGTTGGAAAAGACCTATAAGATCATCAAATCCAACATTTACCCAAGGAGTACCAAGTCCACCACTAAACCACTAAGGGCTTCATGTACAATGAAAGACCCTAGTGACTGGGTGTAGTTATATTCTGTTTTTATAAAAATAAAAAGTTTGTTTCTTTTCACCTGGTAGAATACCATAAGGTAAGTTTCCATTAATGTGAAGCAGAATGGTTTCCTAATTACCTGATTCATAAAAGACTATGCAGTGAGCACTTGGCTTATAACCAGGTTATGAGAGTCTATTTGAGGCATTTGAACATGATGGGAAAGAGTCATCATTTGCAACTATAATGTGGAGTCAGCCATCTGGTGCCATAGTTCCTAAAGTGGCATAACACTTCACTAGCCATTAGAATTGTTAGAGTGAGTTCTGATCACCTAATGCAATCATTTATCACCTGCAGATTATTTTTGTTCTGCTTTAGTCAATAGGGGGGAAAAAAAGCAATAATTCTTTGCATAAGTACAAGAGGCTGAGATGTGATATTTGACCAATTGACTTTCATCAGGGGAAAAAAAAGTGAAAGCTGTTTAGTGTAGATAATTGGATACTTATGATTTTCCATTCTCGGGTTTTTATCTGTAATCCTGCACACTCATACTGTAAACCTGGTGCTAAATTCATGCTGTGCATCATTTTGCTGGTAGAAAATTTAGGTTTACATTTTCGTATAGTAACATAAACAGCAGAAACTCTCAAAAGCGGTGACAGTTGGGTAAAGATGACATTACACTTAACTCTTCCTAGTTTGTTTTGGTAATGTGCCAAAAAACTTAATGCTGTTTGAAACTTGAGAAAACTCTAGCAGCTTTCATAAAGTAGATACATGTGTTAATAATGATGCAAGTATGCCACTGTTGTGTATGTTGAATATTGAGATATTAGTGTTTATAAGCACTCCAAAAGAAATCCCAACACTGACTGAAAGGGTACATTCTGGTTTTGCATTGTGTCTCAGAGGCTGGCACAGCAGGGCTTTACAAGACAGCAGGGAACCAGTAATTAAAGCAGAAGCTTCTCAGAGACCCCAATCTTGTAATTTTTGGACTATACATGCATCCGTATTTGAAGCTGTGGTGATGTGTAATGAAGTAGACATAGTCTCTAAGGAACCATGTGATTTGAAATAAAAGAGTATCTACAGTGCAGGAGCATTAGTTCAGAATTATATAAAACACATCTTAGGCTTTGGTTTTGGTGGGCTTAAAGCAGAATGTAAGTCATAGATACCCTCAGACTTGAAAGAAACTCCACTTGGAAACTTCAACTCATCTCCACTAGAGTTGCTGTTGAATTTCAGCCAGAAACATGACTGTTATACACCGACTGAAGCATCCCCTACATTTGCAGTGTTTTTTGTGGCCAAAAAGTTTTTTGCTTTCTAATGTACATGCCACTTCTAGAATGGCTTTTTGTCAGCAAAGTACAAAAACTCACCCAGGAGATATTTACTTTGCAATTCATGTTCTCGGTGTTATAGTTTGGCTACTCCCGAAACATTTAGCTCCTGAGAGAAGAAACCAATATTTCTTACATGGACATATTGCAGGAGTGGTGCTGTATCTGAGACTAATGCAAAGAGCTGTTTGTTCCTGCTCTTTCTTTCTAATTGGTCTGCGGCTGGGGTTCCCCAGGGAGAGATATAGAGAAGGGGAAAGATTGGAACAGCATTCCTGCAACTTAACATCCACCAAAGGGAGGCATGCAGTCAGGAAAGCAGGGCTGCAGTAGCTTCCCAGATATACGAGTTGTTCCAGACTCTTCCCATTACCATTAATCTAAAATTGCCCTTTAAGCACTATAGAAGTTCAACTACTGTATTTCTTCCCCTTTTTTCATGTTGGTCAGATGGCTAAAGAAAAGCCTTTTAAATTACAGTTGTGTAGCTTGATTAAGATGGGGTCAAATTAAATGGGTTCTTACTGCCTTGGAAAAGAATTTGTATGACGATAATTCAAGGAATTTGTTTGTGTTTCCTTATAGGTGGCATTAAGTGTCCTGTCTGCAGCTTTGTGTATGGCACAAAATGGGAGTTCAACAGACATCTTAAAAACAAGCATGGAATGAAGCTAGTGGAACAAGATGGGGAGACCAAGTGGGAGGTAAAGCAAAGGTGCCATGGCTTTAGTGCAAGGTTTTAAATAAATATAGGGAGAAAAGTTAGGATAAGAATAAGTATTCCAAAAAGTGTTCTTGACCTTATATGCAATCAGGAGGTCATGTATTCTCATCTCCATTTTGAATGCATACATCTCTATGACTGTTAAGCTCAACTGCTTTAATAGCTGTTACAGTTAGCATCCTTGTAAGTGCTTATTCCTGCATTTTCGGGCTCCAGTCCTCTATTTGCAGCACAAAGGGAAAGTTTTAGTGAAGAAGTGTGAAATTTAAAAACTTACTGCGTTTTGTTACGTGCTAAATATTCGCTGGTGTTTACTGCAGGATTCACAAAGCTGCAAGCTTATTTTGAATTAATGAAAATAACTTAGGGCTTGGACCAGAGAAGGTTAGAATCTTATACAGAGTAAGTATATAGTAAGTCTTCTGTCACTTGTACTGTGTTTTCAGCTTCAATCCAAAGTATGTAGGAAATCACAGCAGCACAAAGATCAGACCTTAAAATATTTAAGTTACACCTAACAAGCTGTGTTAATGAAAACCAAGCCAACAACTTTAATTTTCTTTGTTTGGCGCCCTTGAGAGGGCTTCCTCTTTCAAACTTTCCTCTGCTCTAATGTGCATAGTAGTTTGTTCTAGAATGGAAACTTGTCAGCCTTACAGAGCAGAGCTGACTGTAGGTGAAGCAGCTATGGGGAAACCACAGAACTCTGTAGACCCATATATGTAAAAATCACAGTTGCCAACTTGAGTCTTAGCCCTGAGTAGGCTGTTGTTAGTGTTCAGTGAGAGGAAAAAGCCACAAGTCAAGTGCAGTTGGCTGACCTCCACACTTTAAGACTTGTTCTGCTAAATTTCAGGCAGTCTAACCTCTGTTGTAAATCTAATGCCCGATTCAAAAGAGCCATCCTGCAGTTCCTGTTTAGCAGGTTTTGAGTATCCACAGGTGGAATATTAAGTCCTTGAAAAATAAGAGTAGAGTCTAGACGGTCTGTTATTCAAAAAAGGCCAAGCATTTTAAAATGTAGCTCTTCAAAGTCTTGTATCCACATGAATTTCACAAACAGTTCTCTGTGCACTCTGCCGGTAGATGCCCATACCTTAAAAAATTAGGGGACATCCAGAATGCAAGTGTGTCTCTGCTGCTCAAATGGCTATAAAGAAGTCCCATCAGAGCAGGAATGAATACTGACAGCTTGTCTTGAGAAAACACAATTATGGAAAGAATAAAATTTTTCTAATACAAAATGCTGTTTTCAGACTTCACAGCCATTTTGCCAGATCTGCAAGGACATGTCTTACTAATTTTGCCCAGAAGGTCTTTACTAGGCCATGATACAACAGAAATCAGTTGTTATAAAATAACTGTGCAACAAAATCAAAGCACAATAATTTAGCATACTTGAAACAACTTTTGAAGTAGAATCTAGAAGAAAACTATGGGATTATATCTCAACTCCCATGTAATATTCTTGAATTATAAAAACTTAGAACCATAGAATAGTTAGGGTTAAAAAGGACCTTAAGATCATCTAGTTCCAACCCCCTTGCCATGGGCAGGGACACCTCACACTAAACAATATCACCCAAGGCTCTGTCCAACTTTGCTTTGAACACTGCCAGCGATGGAGCAATCACAGCTTCCTTTGACAACCCATTCCAGTGCCTCACCACCCTCACAATAAAGAACTTCTTCCTTATATCAAACCTAAACCTCCCCTGTTTGTTCGAACCTGTTACCCCTTGTCCTCTCAGTACAGTCCCTAATGAAGAGTCTTCAGTACTACCATAACTTTAGTTGCAATGTTTGTTGTCCAATAGTCATTCCTTTAAACTCAGAACTTTGATTGTTCACTAGATTGCTGGAATGAAAGTGTGATTATTTGTGCCTTGGCTGGGTTTTGTTTTCAAGGTAACTGCTGAAATTTCTGAAGAAGCATCCACTCAATATCTCCACATCACAGAGGCTGGAGAAGATGTTCAAGGCACTCAGGCTGCTGTGGCTGCATTACAGAACCTCAGATACACTTCTGAGAATGGTAAGTTAACTTTTTTTTTAGGTTGGAACACAAAATGTATCTTTATTCTTTTGAGTATGCTGGGCAATATATGATCTGCTGTCAAAATGAAATTTGCCATTCAGAGCTTGGTTTCGGGATTTTTCTTTGGGGCTAAATAATGAGAAATTATGGTTCTTTATGAATTTCTGTATCTGTACATCATTAATACTTATTATGCACTGTTTTGCACTCACTTATTAGGGGTGTGGAATTTCCTGCCTGTGTTATTAAATACATTGTGAAATCAGCTATTTTGGCAGCGTAGGTGGTGTGTATCTAATGGCAATTCTCTAGCTATTATTTTTCTCCCTGCTTAAGTCAGCCAGACTGCAGAAGTGACACAGTGGAATAGCTCATTTACCATGTTCCCAAGACAATACTACCTTAATTCTGATGGTACACAAACCGAGTAAGCTATTCTGTATCAAATTGAGGAAGAATCAGAGTGGGATAAGGTAATGACTGCTGAGTGGGAAATAACAAAACTGGAAGAGGAGGAAAAAATTCCAGGTTTCTGAGAGTATTAAAACATCAGTCTAGACCAGGTGTTAATATATTTTGAATTTACATATCTAAAGAAGTGTGTTGGTTAGCAGAAGATAGCATTTTACAGTTGTTGTTTACCATTGTGGTTTTTATAATACAGATACAATTCAAAATCTCCTATTTTAATAGCATTTCCAAGCATGGTGCAATTAAGTTACTGACAATTTCTGTATGTTGCTTTATTTTAAAGACTGAGAATTCTGAATGAGTAAAAATCTCTTAGGAACTTTACTTAAGCTTTTATACATTTAAATTAAAATACACATGATCATGGAATATACTGTACATAAGTTTTGATTTTAAGCATGAAGGTGTAGTTTGCAGAGTAGAATGCTTTTTAGTGCATCCAACTTCAGATACTCTTTCAGCATATTGCCTCTAGGTATGAAAACCAGTATTATTCTGTCTAAAGGCAGTTGTATAGCAAAAAAAAAGCTAAACCAAGCAAACAGTTTTCAGTACTCAGATAAAATTGTTGCTTGTTTAGATAATACAAGTACTTCCCATTGGAAATGAAGTTATCTGGCCCAGGTCCCCATCACAGTTATTCTTTTATGTTGAAGGGTATTGCAGGTGGCCAGACAGGTGGTAAGCAGAGGTTTGTAGTATACTAAATAGCTGTTGTGGTTATAGAGGTATAGTGTTCAGCTTCTATTTCAGCTGAATGTCTGGCAAATATACATTTGGATTTGTAAACTCTTGCAGCTCCCTAATTTACAGTTACTGCTGTGAGTTGTACCTGTTGTTTATTTATCCAATAGATTCTTTCAGATCTCTTTCAAACAGGCATAAAAATGATCAGTGTGGCTTCACTTCCTGTTCATATATTCCTCAGGCAAATCTGTTTCATGGCTACTTTCCTGCCATAGATCTGTTACTGAATTGTCCTATTATTGAGCTATTTGAAATGTATGAACAGCGCTGTGAGTCAGAGTTAAAGCGGGGGGGGGGAAAGAAGTGCCTCTAGCACTTTGATTTACATCCCCTTAGAGCTGTTTTACTGTAACGATCTCATGCTTACTGTCTTTGTGATCAGGTGAAAGGCTTGATCCAACAGCTGTAAACATCCTGCAGCAAATCATTGAGTTGGGTTCAGAAACCCATGACACCACTGCAGTTGCTTCTGTAGTTACCATGGCACCTGGCACTGTCACAGTGGTAAAGCAGGTAAGAGCTCTTTTCTTCTCTAAACAAGCTATATTTAATTTGCATAGATTTACTGTGAAATGAGTATTACTTTGAAAGGGCTCAATGTTGAATGACTGTGCAAGACACGTATAGAATTTTTCCTAAAGTAATCTTTTATTGCATGTTGTGTGTATGTGTGCTTATATGCCCACACACATACATGTTTATACATATATCAGAGCAAATAGTGACAGGACAAGAAGCAATGGCTTTAAACTGAAACAGGGTAGATTTCGATTAGATATTCAAAAGTTCTTCCTTGTGAGGGTGCTGAGGTGCCGGCACAGGTTGCCTGAAGAAGTTGTGACTGCCCCATCCCTGGCAGTGTTCAAGGCCAGGATGGACATACTTGGAGCAACCTGCTCTAGTGGAGGGTGTCTCTGCCTGTGGCAGGGGGTTGGAATGGGATGAGCTTTAACATCCCTTCCAACTGAAGCCATTCTATGATTCTATGATATATATACACATATAAAAATGCAGATATTTTTGCATATATATAAAATATGAGTCAACAAATACCCATGCCTATGTATATATGTGTGCAAATAGAACTTTTTTTCTAGCAGGTATTTTCAGTCTTTTTAACATACCTGCATTGTGCCTGGTCACTTAGTTCCATTGTCATCTGAAAGAATCAGGAGGTCCATGGCACAGCTTTGATCCAGACACAGAAGAGCGTGGAAGGGCGTTGTTTGTGCAGTGTAGTGTTGTAGGACTGTACCCAAAGGTGAAACATTATCACTAGTCTTTGAAGTGCTGTCCTGTGGCTGAGGTTTGGCAGACTTGTGGGGTCCTAAAGCCATGTACTCTGGGAAGAAAATGAGATTTCTCAGTCTGAGTTCACGCTGAGCGCTGCAGCACAAGTGATCTGTGGGCATATGACAGGTCTGAGAAGAATTGCAGGTGCTCCTTTACAGCAGTCGCTTATGTGAGACAGAAGTCAGTGTGGTCACTCACACTTGATATAAATAAAGAAAAATCCAATTGAGTTGTAGTTGGTTGAAAAGATCTGTGGTTAATTTTGTTGTTTCCAGGGAAATTGTGCAAGACCATAAAATACAGATCAATATCAAAAAAAGCTTATATAAAATTGATAGTTCATTTCAGGCTTTTCATGAATTCTTATTCCAGAAAAAATTGTGAATTCAACTGATAATTGATACAGTTGATGGTAGGCAGCACTATAGTTACTCTTAAAATGGGACAAACCTGATGAGATATTAGTAAAAGTACTTTAATATGTGTCTGGTTTCCTTGAAGTTTGGTACTGTGAAGTTTTGGCTAAAAATATTTGCAAAGCACAGTGTTAGTGAAGCACCTCAGAAATTAAGATAATAAGATACACAAAATCAGCAAGTAGAAGGAAATAATTGTACATTTAAGGTGGCCTTTGGACTCCACACATCAAGACTTCTGCTGAGTATTTCTTCTTCGCAGAAACCTATGTTTTCATATTTGAATATTAAACTTTAAAAACACATTAAGAAAATTTGGCGATTCTTCCTTCTACAGTTATTAAATCTGATCAACGTCTGATTCATCTTATCTCTCATCTTCCTTTTTAGGCCGTCTTAATTCAGTGGTAGCTTTTTGTGAAGAAACTTCTATATTCAAAATTAATGTTTCACCTGACTTTTTAATCCTTATTTCTAGGCTTTTGAGTTTACAAACTGCTAAGCAGTGGTTGCTCCTTTTTCCCTTGCCTTGTATACATCAGTGACTCTCATTGGTCCAGTGTCAAACTGTTACAATCTCCACTCCTCTATTAAATCAAATATTGCATTTTCAGAGCACAGAATATTTTGCTACTTTTCTTGTTTTCTTCCCCACCTCAGAGTTTTGTTAATAGAAAGCATTCCCCACCCCCCAAAAACTTGAAGTTGCACAGAAGCAAAAGCAGTGAAGAATTTCAGTTCATCTCGAGCTGAGTAATCTTGTGCTACCTTTGCTTTCGCTGGAGTTTACACTTTACTGTGATGCTGTGTCATGGTTTAAGCTGCTGTAGCTCACCCAATTCGCTCACTCCCCCCTCTTTCTCCCCTGGCTCCCAGGGGGATGGGGAGGAGAATTGAAAGAATGCAACTCCCACAGGTTGAGGTAAGAGCAGTTTAGTAACTGAGGTATAGCACAAACCGCTGCTGCTACCACCAATGATAATAATGACCAGGGAAATAAAAGGAAAAAGAATACAACTGCTCACCACCCTATACCCAGCCCGACACAGCAGCAAACCCCCCTCTTCTGGGTCTCTGCCCTTCATTTTTACATCTTGGGCATGACATGCTGTGGTATGGAATACGTCGTTGGTCAGGGTGGGTCAGGTGTCC
>JASSUY010006122.1:50872-77994 GCA_032466535.1 Forpus xanthops | reverse complement strand
TGCAGGGATGGGGCAGCCACAGCTTCTCTGGGCACCCTGTGCCAGCGCTCAGCACCCTCACAGGGAAGAGCTTCTACATGAGAGCTCATCTCAGTCTCCCCTCTGGCAGGTTAAAGTCATTCCCCTTGGACTGTCCCTACATCCCTTGTCCAAACTCCTCTCCAGGTTTCTTGTCAGCCCCTTTAAACACTGGAAGATGCTTTAAGGTCTCCCTGGAGCCTTCTCACCTTCAGTCTGAACCATACATAAAAGACTAAAGGAAGGCCATAACAAAACCATACAAAGCCAGAGTTACTACAAGCACTCACAGAAGCTTCTTCAACAAACCACCAGCACTTTTCACTATGTTCTCCAGTTAAAATCTCTTACCTTGCCCTGCAGAACACACCAATTCATGGCCCAGCCATCTAATCCAACCTTTGCTGGACATTTTATGGGAACATATACATTAACAAACATAATGTGACTCAAAAAATAAAGTTAGAGAAGAGTTCTAGTGGTTTCATTTAGGCTGTGTTACTTCCACTAGCCATGGGTTATCCATCTCTCTGGAGAAGAGTCAGCAGACATAGCTGACATGCAGTCCCTCAGCCAGGGGTAATATACGACCCTGTTGGGAGCTGCAGTTAACTGATGAACCCATCTGGCAGGGGAGCTGGAGAAGTGATTGATTTACTCTTCATCCTGGTACTTAGACTTTTCACCCTCTACAGGCCATGAAGCCTTGTTCATCATCTTCATCAATCACATGGGTAAATATCATTAAATCCACAGGCCATAGGCAGCATCATCATTTTTAGTTTTTGGCCTTTTTTCTTTTTTACACTCTGTTTTTGAAGTTCATCACCTCCTCTACCCATATCACTGTAAAACAGTGCTTCTACCTCTCAGGGACTTAGTGAAATGGAGAAGCTGAACCCTGATGAGATGGGACAATGCTGGGCTTTGGGCTCGTACAATCACAGCCTGGTTTGGGTTAGAAGGGACCAACAATGCAGCTCATCCAGTTCCAACCCCCTGCTACTAGAGCAGGTTGCTCCAAGCCCCTGTGTCCAACCTGGCCTTCAACACTGCCAGGAATGGGGCAGCCACATTCTTCCTTATATCTAACCTGAACTTCCCCTGTTTAAACCCAAAGTTTAAAGCTCCCCATCTCTCAATCCACTGGGGGTACTCAGAGGAACAGTGTTCCCCATTACTCCAGAGGTGCCTGGCCCTGGCCAGCATCAGAGGTATCTGGGTTGGTTCAGCTCATGATAGCTGTGTGCTACTGGAACGCATTGAGGTTTTGCTGTAAGATTAACCCAGGGCACAGCATTTAAACCCACTAAAGTACCACCATGCAGGATGTGGCACAGTAATCCCTCATCATTCAGTCAGAGCAGCAATGATCCACCTGTTTTGTACCTCTGACCCATAACATCCCAAGGACAATGATCTGTTGCATAGGTACTTCCAGTTCATCACAAGTCAATTCAAGCATTGACTTGTCCCTTAAGGCACTTTTCCCAAGTCTTTTATCCCAGTACGTGCAGAGAGAGGGCACAAAACTTATTTAAAAGCATGGGTAGGTTTGAGGACATCTTCTTCATGCTGACATTTCACACTCTGGCCAGTTCCTTCCAATTCCAGAGCCGTGTGAGCCCACCCTCTGCTTATCCTAGTGCTCTGACGAGACCTCAGTCAAGGATGGATGGATGGATAAATAGACAACTGCTGACAAGTTCACTGCCTTCTTTCCCAGCAAGACCCTTCATTAGAAAAGCTCAAAAAAAAAAAAAAAAATAGGGAGAAACCCAATGGAAAACACCAGGAAACTGATTCAGGGAAATTCCAGGTGAGTTTAGGAAAGCCTGGAGTGAAAATCCACCTCTAACATGAATAAAAGAGCCCCGTGAAGGAACAGATGCAGCAGCCAGCCTGCAAATTAAATCACTGACAAAAGGCTGGGAAAGCCAAATGGAATCTCCACCTGCCATTACTTCCAATGCAGAGAAAGGGCCGGGCATTCCAAAGGAGGGCCAGCACCGCAGTGATGGCTAAGCAGATGAATCATTTCATTAGCTTTAATTGCCATTTCAATACCAACCCCATGTCTCCACGTGTGCAAAGTTGTCAGTTCACACCCTGAATGGGCCAGGCTTGTTATCAGCAAGTCGTTTACAGCCCTTGGGCTGTGCAGTAATTAAAAAGGCTTTGTACTGAGGCTCATTCATTAGCACACTGCTTCCTTAATCACTGCCTCTTCAGCCACCAGGACAATCTATAAATCTCCTCAAATATGAAATAATGAAGTGGAATTGTTCCATTTGTTATAACGTAATAAGTCAGGATAATGGCAGGGTGGACAGGGTGGCACTGGAGCTGTCTCCTTGCCCAGTCTTCCCATCTCATTACTGACAGTGACTATGAATGAGAAGAGTAGAAGAGATGAGGCAAAGATGAGGAACAGACGGGACAGGGATCTTCCTGTCTCCTGCCATCTCAACCATCCAAACCCAGCTTGCCACAGGTCACTGAGGATGATGCCAAAAGCCAGATGTGCTTTCTTGGCCTCGGAAGGAGAAAAAGAGGTTTTATCCTGAGCGGGATCCAAGGATTTGCTCTTTGATGCAGACACAAGCTCCCAGCACTCACTCAGTACCATGGCAAAAGTCCACTAGTTTGCAACCCAGTTTCGCCATTTCCATCCCCATTTTCCCACTTTTTCTTCCTTAAACCTTGTTCCATCATTCCGAGAAAGAGCTAAGGTTGTGCTGGATAGGGAAGTTCCGAGGAGCAGATGCTCCAAGGAACATCAACAAGCTACCCAAATCCATGTATTAACTCAACACAAAGCCTCTGGTTCTCCTCTCATGGCTCATCTCCCAGCAGCTGGGCTCTCAAGTCAAGCTGCCAAATACAGTATGACCCTAATATTGTGTTAACTAAAAAGGGAGAAGGGTGGACACTAACCTGGCTTTGCATTCCCTAAAGGAATGCATCAAGGACACCAGGGGAGGCCAAGCATGAAGATGCTGAGGGAAGAAACAAAACTGCCTCAAAAGCTATTGTAGAAAAGCAGCTACAGCTCCCACAGGAAGCTCATAACGAGAACTGTCCATACAAAAGTTATCAAAAGCAAATCACAGCCTCGCATAAAAGCATTTTAAGAAAAAGCAGCATTTATAAGGAATATTGTAGTGCCTTCTGAAAAAAATCACTTTTTCCCTGTCAAAAGATAGCACGTAAGAACTATCCAGTCCACGCTATAACAAGCTCTACAATTTGCTCCTTTCCTTTCAATGCCCTCCCTCTTCAGCCTTAGGAAGTCTTATGTACTACCAGTTGTAAAATTATAGTGCCTATTAACATAATTAATACCATATGTTGATTTATCCAAGTCAAATTCGTTCACCGGAAAGCCGACTGCGATAAATTGACTACAAGAACAAAAATTAAATGAACATAACTTCCCATTTCAACATTTCCTTTAAAATTGATGCCTCCCTCCAAGTCTTTCCTTCACTTTAAACCTCAGGTTAGCATCAGTCAAGACTTTTTCACATGGAATCAGATATAAGATGCACATTTTGAACTGACCAAGCCTAACTTTGGTGGAAGAAGGTGCCCTGCCCTAGGAGAATAGTCAAGGTTCTGATTTTGTGGTTCTCATTCATTATCAGAAGTGCATTTAAAGTGGCATTATAGCACGGGGGGAATCATTTCCTCTCCCTGTGTTAGAAAGGCCTGAATGCGCACACTGTTCAACCTCACAGATCTTTAATACTAGCAATTTGCTAAGTGCTAATTTGTCAACATGACACCTTTCATCTCTAAGGTTCCCCAAACACTTCATTAGCTCGAGAGTCACTTGTCCCACCACAATAAGATTTCAGATCATCCCTACAGCGCCTGAAGGAGGAGGTTTGGTTTCTTTCCCCCCTCCTGCCAGAGGGGCTCCTTCAGGAGACAGACTCCAAATCACTCCTCAAGTCAACAAATTAACCCTATCCCTGGCTACTCCATGAGTTTCAAGGTGCTTTTGAGAGGGAACAGCACACCAGGGTCCTTTACCATCAGAAAACTCTATTACATGGATCTTCAAAAAAGCTCATTACTACAAAGCTGTGAGCATTCAATCCCATTAATAAAACACATCAGTATCTAATTATAATATTAGGCACTTAAATTGCAGTTTTCATCTGCAGCTCTCAAAGTGTTTTACTATAGTAAATTAAGTCCCCCTAATTTGGGCTGGTCAGAGTTTGCCATTTGAAGCTCTTTCCTCAAGGAAAATGGGATGTTGTGTTTGAAAAGAAAATTGCAAAAGACATCTGTTCTTCCTCTCAATGTTCATTTCCTTCTGGGAAGGGATATGGAGGGGATGAAACTCACCCAAAATGGGGACAAAGAGGCAAAATGTTTCCAAGAAAGGAAGTGCCACGAATCTATACACTGCTTTGGTGATGAGGAATTGATATCACTGCAAGCTGCTCGCAATGTGTTTGCATGTCCACCCTCATCACACTGGGGGTCTCCAGCTCACACCATCATGTTGGGGATAAGCAAGACCAAACTGGATTATTGTATGAACAAAACCATCCCAAAACCCATTCTTCTTCTCCAAAGGGCTCTCCAAACCTTCTACCATCAGCTTCTGGGTGCATGTGGGGGTCTATTTAGTGTCTTCTTCCCTGTGATCTACACCCTGGATTTGAATTGATAGGGATGAAGCCACGCTTATTGCAAGCTGACAGCGACACCGGGGCACGGTTGCCCTTGAATAGATAGAGGATGACAGCAGCTCCTCCGGAGTCACATCTAGGCCCACGCTGGAACAAATATGCTTCCAGCAGGCAACGAAGCTGAGTAAATCAGAGATGACAATAAAAGCATCAAGGAAATTGTCCGTCTGGGAGACAGAGCGCACCCAGCACACAAGGTTCAACTTTAATTTGTGAGGAGACCTGTGTGCTCAAGAGGTTATCGCATGAATACCAGTGTAAATGATATCACCATGGGCACCAAGCAGGTACCTACTAACTGGTAAACACCAATCTTGGGTAATTCCAGTACTAAAAGCAACTGAAAGAGAAATCACATCTCATTTAGCAGGGGACTCGATGCCCGCTCTTAAAGTTCTCTTGCATTTGAGTTGACAGTCTGTGACTTCATGTTCAGCTGCTGTGCTGCTTCTGGATTCATCACATTCACAGCCAGAGAGACAAGCTAGAGTGTTATTTTTCCCAAAGAACCCCCAGAAGAAAGGCAAAGTTTCTTGGGCATCACTCGGATCCACAGGCTGGGAAAACATGGGGGTCCAGAAGAACCATTCCAGAGAGATACTGCTCCATGCACGTATCACAATCCAATAGATTTATTATGTATATGATACGCCCACAAATACACATATTTAGATGAGCATCTCTCCATGGGGAATTGACATCAGTGAACAGATGCAGTAGTAAATGCAATATTCCAGTAGGGAAGGGTTAAGCTACTTGGTTACTAAGGGATAAACACCACAGCAGCATCCACCTTTGGGTGCTAGGAAGTATCTTTGGCACTTGCATCCCAACTCCCCCTTATTCACCCATTCTGGCTCTTGTCTGAAGAAGGGGTTTGGGTTTGACATCTTCAGAGGAAAGAGTGTTGAAAGCACAACAGAAAATAATGATTTTCTGTCCCCTCCTAATGACCAAAAGCTCTTTTTCTCCCAAAAAAAAGCCACTTTTCAATCAGCTCTCATTAAAATTAAACCCTTTCTTTTGGATCTGGAGAGATTTGAGGGCCCGTTCTTACCTGTTAGATGACCACCTGACAGATGAAATGATGGTGTCTCCAGGTTCCACTTGATGCATAATGTGTAACGTTTTCCCATGGCAGGGGTTAGGATTAGATGATCCTTAAGGTCCTTTCCAACCCAAACCATTCCAGGAGTCTGTGTGAGTGGAGATTCTCCCTCATCACAGGTACAAAGCATTTAACAGTGCTCATCACAGATGTTCTCTGCGATGTCTGGGTAAAACCCCATTAAATCCATCCCAGCTTTTACAAGGCAGGAGGAAGGAACAGAAGGGCCACTGCCAGGCACAAACCACTACCATCTATTATGTAGCACAACAGGAGAAGAGGCGAGGCTACAGGGAGATTTTTCTTTTGGCACTTATTGTCTTCTAAACTCCTCAATCTATACAATATCTATGTTTGTAATCACTCGAAAATTTTCAATTAAATGTAAAAAACCAGAAACAAGTAAATCCATTCTCTCTTTTGACTGTTTTATTGATTAAAATGGATGCCTGAGCTGCAAGCACTGAACCATGAAAAGCAATCTGTCTTGGATGGGTAAGAGATCGTTAGGAAGTCATTGTGCTGAGGCAAGAATAACTGTGCGTGTACACACACATGCACGTGGTGCATGGGCATGGATGTTAGAGTGGAGGCAGCCATCTGCAAGTGAAGGAATAAAACTGGGTAGATAGGTTGGAACATCAGACTGGAAGCAATCCGAGGTGTTCCCTTTTCACCGGACCTCATTTGCTAAGTCTCATCCAAAAACCATCCCCTCTGTCGCTATGGAACATAAAGAACAGGTAGGAGAGCATCCTCAAGGTCTGTCATTTGTTACAAGCTTCAAGAGCAAGGAGAGTGCTTCTTGGGTCACCAGGAGATTTCCAGGCTAAGGGCAGGGAGACTCTGCAGCTGATGTTTCACCTTCCCCTTTCAGCCCTGTCCTTTCAGAGGGAAGTAAAGGACATTCAATGAGTACCAGACATGGTGAGGAACGCTTAGTTTCGCTGGTTTGGGCAGGAGTTAACCTCCAGCAAGGTAAAGCAGAGAAGAAAGTTCCCAAGTGAAGCTTTTGCCATGAGCACTTACTTCAGGATTTCCAGCCTGCAGTGGAGATATCTAATATTGGCTCTTAACAGCTACAGCAACAGATGGAGAGTGCTTTGGTCTGCGCTGACAATACTGTTCCTCAAGCGAGACTGTCCTGACATCAACTCTATTTCATCTGAGCACCTGAAGTTGGAGCTGAAATTAACCAAACATTGAGGCTGTTTGTTGTAACCCATCACCATCCCACACACTAAAAGCCTCAAGGACTTCAGCACTGTGAATTCTCAGCCTTTGCAAGATAAAGATCTTCTTTGTGGAAGCCAGCCTGTAGCCTGCTCATCTCTAGGCATCCTAGAGCTACATCCACCTCAAGGGACAAGCCCTAGAGACAGCTCAGTGTGGTTTGCACTTATGGGGTAGCTTCCCCTCTGCTCCTTCTACTTGAAAATAGAACGTATGAATGGAACTGAATGGGAAGGGGTATTTGGGGAATGTTGCTCCCCATTTCTATGCTATATTTGGCCATGGGGCAAACTATGAGACACTGATTACATCTCATGCTTGAGGCAACCACTGCCGGGTGGGTAGGGATGGGGATGCTCACACACAGCAGGCAAAGGAAATAGGAAAGCTCTCAATGACACCAAATCAAACTGGAAGATAATGAAGTTTCAAAGCCCAAAACTGGCCAGGCCAAGAAAGGCATCACCAGGTTTTACACAGTAGATGAATCCTGCCATCTTCACCATGCACTATCAGATAAAGGCAGCAGCAAACCGGCACATTGGAGATGATCCACAGAGCCCCAGATGCCGCTCTAGGATGGAGGAGGATGCAGCCATGAGGAGGCACTGAATGGGTTAGCATCTCTCAGATCCCTTAATATATTTTCCCTAATTAAGCTGTTCAGTTCGCTGGCTTAAAAAGCTGCCAATAGCTGCTACAAATTGATTTATCTTTTGATGAAGGTAAAATATGCTGGAAGAAATGAGAGGCAAACAACGTATGGGTTCGGAGGGATTAAATTACTTTGTCTTGCGTTAAGATTCAAACATATTCTGGAGGCAGAATGAGTCTTTTGCAAGCAAATTGTTTTTATACTATACATTCATTTCTGTGTAAACAGAAGTATACTAATTTACACATCCACCTACAACACCTGCTAGATAACAGAAGTATATACTTAAAAGCCAGATGAGATCCTGAGCTCTCCGTGGGGGCACACACCAACACAAATAAAACCCAATCATCCTGCAACCCGCCTGGGGGGAAGGAAAAAGAATCCTTCTGGAAACACAAGCCATCCATCCATAACAGATGTGGCCTAAAGCAGCCTCTCCGTGAAGGGTCGCAAACAACTAACACGGTGGATGTCAAGTCTTCAAGCCTGCATTTCAATTCCCAAAGCATCACTGCTGCGAGCTGCAGTCACCTTGTACTGACTGAGCTTAGAGTTCATCCCCTCCACTTCATTCTTTTGCAGGGTTTTTACTCATCAGCAAGAAATAGTAAGTGAAGAGGGATAAATATTAGGAGTAAATCACAGCCAGCCTGCCAAGACTGAGAAATAGCAGCAGCCAGCACATGATAATTTGCTTGATCTCAAATGAGAAGTTTCCCCAATGGGACGGAACACTCTAACCCCACTAAGAGAAGCGAGGCGAGGAGCTAGCCTCTGCAGCTCCAATATCCCAGTGCATGAGGCCACGAGCACTGATGTCCCCACAAATACAAATCCTTCTCCTTTTCCCAGCTAAAGCCACGCTCATCTCACCTCTGCAGGAGCAATGAGATTTGTCGGCGTGCGTGCTCTATCAAAACCAGCTTCTTTACATCACCTCCAGCATCAGCTTCTCCAAAGAGGGAGTTAAAGAGAGTTCAGCACATGGGATGCAGCAATAGCCATGGGGGGGTTGCATTTATGAACTGTTACTCTCTGCACTCACTTTATCAGCTATTTTGTACACACACATTTTCTACACAAGCACATACCAGACATGTGAGAGTGGATAATTCACCCAGACAGGCAGTAAATACATCCCATCTCATGCTTCCTCCTAGCATAATGTGCTTTCTTATGTTACCTGCCACGTAAATCATCACCTTGCAATGGATCCTAAGCTGCATTTTCTGGACCGACTAGAAGATAAAGAAACCAGCAGGAGGTCCAATAACCCCTTTTGCCAAGTGGAATCCTTCTTTCCTGGCCAATGCTCAGAATACATTGAAGACATCTATTGAATTTATGGTTTCCCAGTAAAATTTCCCACTGTCTGATTTAGAGGAGCTCTAGATGTTCTTGGAGTTATACAAAAGGCATTTACATAAGTTTCTGTGCAACATCAGGAGGAGCTCGTTCCTTCAGCCTATTTCTCTCCCACCATATGAGTACCCAACAGCTACCCACCCCATGGTTACTGCAGCTCAACAACGCCGAGGTGGGCTAGAAAAGCCTCACAAATCGCCTGTGAAATTACACATCTGATTCCCCCCAAGGCATCTCTTATTTAAATCTCCCTGCAAAACCAGCGTCAAGTCAAGAATTGGGATTGGTGATGAAGCTTTCCAAAGGAACAAAAGAAAGTTAACGTTCCCTTTCCAACAAGTGAGCCTCCCTGGGAACTTTCCACGAGGAAAACATCTCTGTCTTCTCCATTTGGCTTTCAAACCACTTGAGAATCTCTCTTTTTGTTCCTTGACTGTCTCCCTTAATCCTTTCCTCAGTCATTATTCAATATTTGGTTTTGTGACTACATTATTTAACTTGGCAGCGCGCTCTGGGACTCAGCTTGCATAAAAGGCTCTACACTGAAGAATTGGAGGGGACCGTCATAAAGCAGGGAGGAAACAGCGTTGACAACAAAAAGGACACCAAAGCTTCACCCATCAAACCTAAAACCCTCTCTGGGTAAAGCAGGTTGGCAGCCACTAAATCCAAAGGAATAAATCAGCAGCCTCAACCCCCGTGTCGGTGGTTCCATGACGCAGAGAACTGAGCTGTACTTTACAATCAAGGAGCACCTTCCCCGCTAATGTATGCTTGGAATTTACCATAATTATTTGTGCCACCGTTTGAACGTCCCTGCTGTCAATCTGGAAGCGGAGGGAGAAAAATACACGCACATTTAAAACACTCTTCTTCAGAGACAGGATTAAAGGGGGGGGGAGTGATGAAAAAGAAGCAGATCAATCTCCACGCAACCTCCTTTGTATTTTGTTGTGACAAGCCTGAATTTAAACAGCCTGCAAAATCAAAACAACAGGAGAACTATCAATAGACATTAATTTAATCAAGAAACACCATTCCGCTATGCCAGGCCAACTTCAACTCTCTGTCTGCGGCAGGAGCTGCTAACACCCTGCTGCCTGCCCTAGCCACCCATGGTGACCACGGGGTCTTCTCAAAGCCTCCAAAAGCCCTCCCTTCAATTGCATCCCTCCCCGTGTGCAAATCAAAGTCAGTGGTGATGCAGAACCCCGCTAGCACATCTCCATCTCTCCCCCCCGCAAAAAAGGCTCGTTTTGCTGACAACCACGTCCCACTGCATCCTTATTGTCTACTGTGGAGCTTTCAAAGGACAGGCAGATGAAAGGGTAAACATGTTAACAGAAACGATGCCTCTGCCACACTTGACTTTGTCAAATCCCGTGCCCGCAGCACGACACTTGGAAACAAGAATCTCATTAAGGAAGGGAGAGTTGAAAGGAGAAGCCCCCGCATACCAAATGCAGGAATCAGATGGACTTGACCTTTCCAATGAATATACATTTTCTGACTGACTCTTCTTGTCAGGGTAATTCAAACAGACACCTGCTAATTCACTTAAAAGGCTAAAATTTGGATACCGGATGGAGTACAATGAAGTGTGATCTGCGGGTGGTCCCATCTCTTCACATGGTCCTGCCCTTGCCCCCAATTTCATGAGGCACCCTCAAGTCTTCTCCCCTCCTTAGGCTTTTATGTCCCCCTACACACACAGAAGGCATTTCAAGTCCAGGATTCATTAACAAGGTAGAATCTTCTGTGCTGGCACAGCTGGAAACAAAAATCTGATGCTCCTTAACACAAATTGGGTGGTTAAATATGCTAGATGGAAATTATGTGCCTCAATAACAGCATACGGGAGGGAGACTTCTTTCCAAACAGGCTCCAGGCATGTAGACCCCATGCAAAAGTCGAAGGAGCATGAACCCCATCTCATAAGAGACATCCTTGTCTCTTGTAGTGAGGACACATCTGGACACAGGACTCCAGATGTGGCCTCACCAGGGTCAAGTAGAGGGGGAGCAATCACCACCCTCAACCCTGTGGCCACACTCCTCCTGGTGTGAAAGGATGGGAAGGATGCTGGACTACTCATCACAACCTACACCCAGCCATTCCCATCACCCATCACCTTCATGGCCATCCCCACCACGGACCCCAGAGGCACCACAAAGCCTCAGCAGCCCCAAGAACCCTGGACAAAGCTCTCCCTGCTCAGCTGCAAGGGCTTTGCTGCAACCCCTGTGTCCAGCCAGGCCTGGCTCCTGCTTTCCCCTTGGCTGGCAGCACTACACGCTATGTCCATGGCCAGGGCAGCCGGGAGAGCCCTCATTAAGTTAATGGAGTGTTAATTCACTGGCAGACCGAGAGGAGGGATTCGAGGCTCTGCCTCATTTGTTCAGTGGAAGTGGGCTATTAAAAGGAAGGGTAGCAGGTATCAGGATGTCGGGGGGGTGTGTGGGGTGTGTGGAGGATGCTCAAGGGGTGGAAAGGGGCTCCTTGGGGACATCTGGGGCTGCACAGAGCGTGTTTAAAGATGTGAAGCAGGGATTGGCACAGAGAGAGCAGGAACAAACTGCCTTCACCAAAGATGACAGCAGAGCACCACCTAAAGGGACAAGGGCATATAGGGACAGAACAATGGGGAATGGCTTTAACCTGACAGAGGGGAGATTGAGATGAGCTCTTGGGCAGAAGTTCTTCCCTTTGAGGGTGCTGAGGCGCTGGCACAGGGTGCCCAGAGAAGCTGTGGCTGCCCCATCCCTGCAGTGTTCAAGGTCACATTGGACAGACCCTTGGGCAACATGGTCTAGCGTGGGGTGTCCCTGTTCATGGCAGGGGGTTGGATCTGGATGAGCTTTAAGGTTCCTTCCAACCCAGACCTTTCTATGATGATTCTATGATTCTCCCCATCACCTTTATCTTCAGGGTTCAGCTGTTGCAGCCCTACCAGCGCAGTCACCCAAGCCAAGCCTTCCTTCCCACCCAGTGACCAAAAGCACTTGCCCCAGGTTGGAAAAGTGCTGCAACACCCCTGTGTCCACACCAAACTCCTTCCATCCTAAAAATGCCACCTCCCTCCCAATAAGCACGTTGCCACAGGGTGTTTCTATAGCAACAAGCATCTCCAATACAGCCAGCACCGCGACTCCAGCGCTGCTCTGCTGACATGGGGGACCGTGGTCCCACCAGCTCTTCCTGCTCTGCAGTTGCACACAGGACTCTCAGGGCACAGTTCAGCCATTGAGAGGTTTTAAACCCAACTTTCCACTCTCTTCTGGGCTGGTGACAGCATCACAACCCATGTGGGTATCTCTGGAGAACACATATGGGACGGACACAGTGTCCCACCTGCACCAAGCCCTGTAAGCTCCTGTGCTCGAAAGCAGCAGCAGAGCTGGGGTCATCAGTCACAGATCCATGCTATAGGCAGCCTGAAATCCCAACCCTACCTTCCCATCGATCTCTTCAGCTCCTTGAAATGAAGAAAAATGCTAGAGAAACACAAGCAAACATCCCTGAGCAAGCTAAGAGGCAACCAAAGAGCACCAGGAGCTGGCAGGCAGTGCCTAGGCTGAGAAACAAAACCCCAGTTACAGACACAGCACCAATATCAGTTTCAACATCGCCCCTGAGCCTCCAGCTTATGGGGTCCACAGCACCCAGTATTCTCTACTGTCTTCGGCTGCTGTATTGGAGGTTGCAGCAGGCAGGGGAGAGGATGGGGCTAGCAAAGATCTGTTTCTACATGGAGTAAATCTGTCCTCAAAGGTGGCAAGAAACAGCACAGAGCACCTGAAAGGTCTCTTCCACCAACAATAATGAGTTCCCAGGGCAGACTTGCACTTCAAGCATCAAATCATAGAATGGTGCCAGTTGGAAGGGACCTTAAAGATCTTTAATGTGATCAGACAACTCAATCCATGATTCATGTCTATTTCCAACACATGCCTCCGTTCCACCCATCCTTCCCTATCTCTCCCTCTTTTTAACCATCCCATTAAAGTCCTTCCTGTCCAACTGGGAAAAAAACACCTCTCTTGAAAAAGAAAAGGAATTTCTAAGCTTTATATCCAGTTCTCCGTTCTCCAATCCCCTGAAGATTCCTGCACAGCAAAGTGTTTAAGCACCCTTCTTAAAATGATTTAATCTCCCACATTTCCAGAGCTTGTATGATTAAGCCCTACCTCTAATTCCGCTTTCAAAGCCACAGCTGAATCTCTGCTTAAAGGAAAACAGTGTGGGCCATCTCCCTTACGTGTTGCATCCAAGAGGATGTGGGGGAAGAGCTGGGGATACCAAGGCAGATCTGAACATCCCTGGCTCATACGCTCTCCTTACCAGAGATAGAAACACCCTTTTTCATGCAGCCTTCAAGCACTATTGAGCCTCCTCATAAGCAGGAATAGGGGGAAGGTAGTGCAGACACCGGGTGGACAGCTCCCCAGCTCAGGTCATACTCCCGAAGCACATCACCTCTGGCACATCTATGGCAGCAGGGAGAGGAAGAGCCTCAAACTACCAAGGAAATGAGACCCAAAACCTGAGCTGGGAGAGTTAGGGCAGGACAGAGGGAGCACCAGCCTGAAAACCTGGTCCCAGAGCACCCAAATACAGCCTTGGGTTCACACTGGGTATCTCCAAGGTGAGATGCACTCCACTGCAGCAGAGGGTTCAATCCAAGTATGGGATATGTGGGAAGGGCCCTGGTGAATTAATCACGCATTAATCATTCCTTTACCCTCAGCTTGGCATTATTGACCATTTACATCAGGTAGTGTCCTAGAGGAGAGGGCCAGAACCTGCACTGCACCAAGGACCTTCATCCCAGGTCAAGAAGGGATGGATCATTAGCAAATAGATCTCAAAGGAGCAAGACACTGTAACAGCCAGGAAGATCATTAACACAAGAGCTCTCACCAGCGTCAGATTTGGGCTTGGATTGGATTGGAAAACATCCCTTGACACTTGTATAGCTGAAATTCCATGGGCAAACCACACCAAATCAAGTCTCAAACCTTCCCTATCCCCTTGTTCAACACAGATGTTTATGCTGCCAAAAGCTATTTGTTTCTTGTGAGTCTCTATGAGCTACTGCTCATGAATAGAAATGCTTTATCAAAACCAGGTCTCGTTTTGCACTGAAAACCCTAAACCAACTCTTTTCGGGGGAGGCAGGTTGCCTTCTGTGAGAAAACCACAGAGAATGCTCCTTGGGAGTATTTCTGCTTCAAAAAACAGGAGGAAAATGTATTTTCGGAATATCAGTCTATGAGATGAGAACAAAAAGTCAACGCCAACGTTTCTAAGCGTGGTTTCAAATCACTTCACCACAGACACCCCCCTATGAGCAAACCAAGGGACACCCACAGCCCATCCCATGCAAAGGAAAAGCTCATTGCTCAAGCATGGGGAGGAGAAAACAGGAAAACTGAAGAGCCCTGGGTCACTTGTCTTGATTTCTCTTAGCAACGATGGGTGAGGCTAAAAATCATCATCTTCATTTTCTGGTGTTGAATGTAGCACAAGGTAAAAGCGAGGGTGATGAGAGGGGCTGGAGCAGCTCTCTAAACCAGGCAAAGGGGGTTTCAGGCTGGTCCCTCTATCAGCTTGGGATGGTTCATTGCTGCCATCACCCCTTGAGGTTAAACACAGCCCCAGAATTAAGAGACCAGCCCATTGTCCTGTCTCAAAACCTTTTCAATGTAGTTTGGAAATCGCTGCATCTGGTATAGTTGGATTGCTCTGGAAATGCTCATCCATTTATTGGCTCCTCATCTCTGATAAACATTGCCACGCAGAAGAGACATTTCCCACCACCAGAGATCCAAAGGGCAATGATACGCCTGGCTAAATGAACAGGTAGATGTGCTTTCATTAAACCCACCACATTTAAATTACTCACAGATGAGATTGAAGACATGAGGTTAAAAACTTAATTGACTAAATCAACTGAGACGCCAAGGGCTGATTATATCATTTAAAACAAATGCAATATTGGCCATCAAAACGGGCACAATCTATTATTTCATATCAAAAGCCATTATTCAAGAAGCACAAACAATATCCTCTCAAAGCCCCGGTGGATTTAAGAGCATCTCCCTCCCTGCTTTTCTCTGATTGTTTTTCTTCCTCTGTAAACTGGGCTGGAGGAAACAAGCAGGAGCCTCCCCATGACTCCCTGAAATCCTGCATCTTTCACGGCATCAACCAGGTTGGTAAAGACCTTAAAGAACATCAAGTTACCCGGCAAACACAGTGACTCTATGAGTTTCACGGCTCTATGGGGCCAGGCACAACCACCCTGCCCAACCTCATGTGCACTTTGGGCTGGAACCTCATGCTTCTATGTCACACCACTAAGTGTGTGCTGCACCCAGAGTTTTCCTAGGAAAAACTCAGCACCAGCTCTTGGAGTGGTGGAAAACCCTCTCCAATCACCATAAATCACACCCATTCAAAACCCTACGGGTTATCCAGGCTCTCTCTGCCTCCAGTTTCATGCCTGAGCCACCAGCATCATGCCCATGTCAAGGGACAGGAGCTGAGTCCTCTGCTCAGCATCTTGTCAATGAGATAGCCCTAGGACATGACAACCACTCTTCACTTCCTAAAACTCGTTCACCCAGAGGTTTAAACATCACTTCCTTCATGCTCTGAATGAGTATTAGTCAAAAGCCTGAAAACCCTTCAGAGAACAAGCCCTTTCCATGGAAATCCAGAGCAGCTTGCAAATGATTTCCTAGCCTGGTCTGGGAGCTCATTAGAGCCTGGGTGTTATCAATTATGGATGGCTCTGGTGGCCCTCAAACCCAGGCTATGGTGCCACAAGGAACTGCTTGCTCCACGCCTTCAATCCTCATCCCCTTCTTCTGCTTCCCACTGATGGGCAGGAGGAAGGACTCAACCCCAGCATCGCTAAAGCCCACTAACTGCAGGGGAAGGCAAGGAATAACCCCACCAGCCTCAACAACATGAAGAACATGCAAATGAGCCCCTGGGCTCTCAATTACACCAATTACATTATAATTACAAGCAGGGCCATCAAGGGTTTCTCAAAACCTGTGGCTGTTCTTCAGGGATCAGTCAAGGGAAGGCTCCTCTACTACAGGAAGAGCACATTTGTATGCATGCACCATGTGCACAGAGAGAGCACGGGCAAAACTCATCCCTCACTCCTTCACCCACAGAGCCAGGCATGCAATTGAGCCAGCCATTCCCATAGGGAACAGGTTGTGAGCTCTTATCTGCAGATCCCAATATCCCAGGGGATAACCCACACAACCTGGTGTCCACAGTGGCTCACCCAGTTGGAACAATGATCTTTTCCCAGGGATCTGCAGGACGAAGGGAGGATGATATGGAGCAGGGGGGATGTATCCTAAGAAGTCTCATCCTAAATGTAGTGTACCAGCTACTGGGAAGAAAACTAACTCCATCCCAGCCAAAACCAACAGCAAAAGGACAGCAGGAAAGCTCCTCATCACATGTGCTCCCAAAAAGCACTGTGCAATCAGTGCTGATGGAATTGAGAGCATTGGACCCCCTTTCCCAGACCCCTGGCAGGCAAAGTATTGGGGTCTCTATTTTTCCCATGCAGCTATCCGACTGGATGAAGTACGTTTCCTGCCCCACTGAGTGTGCCCCACAGCAGGGCTGCATTACAAAGCCATTTAAAACAAAGCTGAAAGACCCAACCAAAAGCACTTTAATAGCAGGCTTTGCGGCATGATGCTCTGCATGCTGTGATAAAGCAACCTTCAGAACCCCAAACCTAAAGCAGTCTTATGCACAGCCCAAAACACCTTCCAAACACAAACAAAGATCCTTAAACCCTCCCTGTCCTTCTTCAGGAGGGAGGTTGGTGGCAAGAGGCAGCGGGAAGGAAGCCATTTCCATTGGGATGCTGCACACCTGGATGGGCCAATCTCAGCTCACTGGCATCACTCATCCAGGTGGAAAACAGGCAGGAGGGTGCCCTGCAGCATGGAAACAAGGGTGCTGCCTCCCTGCCTGCTCCCCACCACCACTGGGGCTTGAAGCTGTGGGTGCTTTACAAAGGGAAGCTGGAGAAGTGTTAAGATTCCCAGCACAGCCTGGGAGGAGATATCCCCAGCATCCCGCTGCAGCAGGAGCCAATGCTGCCAGGTTAATTCCCTTCCTCAGTTCATTCCAGCTTATTAAAGCCAGCAGGCACCCTGCAGAGGATTCATTACCTGTGTCACTTGAAGGCAAGACTGGGCCTTAATGAGCCTAGCAACAGGGGAATGATGCTCCCATCCCCACCCCTGATGGCTGGGTCTATGCTGGATATGGGAAACCTCACAGCCCCATTCCCATGGCAGTGCTATAATAAACAAGTCTTCCAAGCTCCCAGCATTCATCCAGACACAATCCTGCTCCCATTTCCTCATCTATTCCTGCTTTTCACCAGCCCAGCTCAGCGCTCCCATCACTTTTATATGCTGGGGATTACTGGTTGAGAGCAAAGGGAAATGGGTTTTGAGCGAGGTGAGTGAGCACTTTCCTAGCCAATGGGATGGCAGCTGCTGCAGTACATCTTCATCCCTTTAAATAGTTCCCCCTGCAGAGCCAGGATGGCTCTGTGAAAGAGATCTAATTAATCTGGTCCTTCTCCATCACTAGTCATATCCTGAGCAGGCAGGTAAAGCATTGCAGGAGCTAACAGAGGATGGCAGGCTTGGGATAGTGAGGCAGAAGGCAAGCGGTGGGCTTCAGCACAAGGACCACACTCTACACCTCTATTAGCAGCCCTGGTTGGCATCTTCCTGCACCAACCTGCCTTTTTCAGCTGTTTTTTAGCCCTTCCCCTCCCCGTTTTTCACTGTTGTCCCTTTTTTCTCACCGGGGGGCTATTTAATTTGGTATATTCCCTGTTTCACTTCCCTAAGCAAAATAAAACTCACATCTGAGCTTTTATTTTCTTTGTCTCTCTCTCCCTTTGTTTCCAAAAATCTTTCTTTTTATAGGAAAAAAAGGAAAGAGAAAAGAATGGGAGAGAGGATGCTAAAGGAGGCGGGATGTGAAAGCAGCTCTTACATCCAGTCCTGAGAAGAAGGATGCAAAGCGGAGCAGAGAGTGAGCATCAGATGCCACTTGCACCAAAATTTCAGCCATACAGAGGTGATATTGTGTGCAGTTATGATGTCCTCAACATCAAAAGGACATGGAGCTGTTGGAACAAGTCCAGAGGAGGCCATGAGGATGATCAGGGGCTGGAGCACCTCCTGTGTGAAGATAGGATGAGAGAGTTGGGGTTGTTCAGCCTGGAGAAGAGAAGGCTGTGTGGAGACCTCATAGCAGCCTTCCAGTATCTGAAGGGGGCCTATAGGGATGCTGGGGATGGACTCTTCATGTGGAACTATAGTGATAGGACAAGGGGTAACGGGTTCAAACTGAAACAGGGGAAGTTTAGATGGGATCTGAGGAAGGAGTTCTTTACAGTGAGGGTGCTGAGGCACTGCAATGGGTTGCCCAGGGAAGTTGTGAATGCTCCATCGCTGGCTATGTCCAAGGCCAGGTTGGACAGAGCTTTGGGTGCCATGGTTTAGTGTGAGGTGTCCCTGCCTGTGGCAGAGGGGCTGGAACTAGATGAGCTTAAGGTCCTTTCCAATCCTGACTATTCTATGATCCAAGTCAGAAAGCAGCATCCAGGGCCTGTGGCACAACAAAAACGTGGCCAAAAGCACTGTGCCACCCAAAAAGCTGGGAGAGAAATACACTGGGGATGCTTGGGAATCACTTGCCTCCTGCATGGAGCTGGGTGATGTTATGACCTTAGTTTCTGTCTTCCTCCTCAGTGCTTTTCTATACAGCCATCATCTTCTGCAGCAGCTTTGTTCCACCTCCTCACATTACCCTCTGAAGCCCTTTTTGCTCTCAGGAGCAGCATTTTGGTCCCTGCACACCTTGATGACAAAGAAAAATGTACCCATTCACCCCTCAAAACCTCATCTAAGTCTAAAGCAGGAAGAACATTGTCTGCATGACACAGAACGTCTTCAGCATCGTCTTTGCTGGTGATCAGAGACAACACACAGAGCACAGGAGGGATGCAATCCCTCATTGACGCCTGAACAAGGAATCATCAACAGAGCCCAGCTCTGGCAACCAGAGAATGTTTAAACCAGTGGGAAGGTTTGCAATGCAAACAGGGTCACATTCACCCCAGGAGTCCCCCATCTCCTCAGGTGATGCTGTGGGGTGTCACAGAGGACATAGCCAGAGCTTATCTCAGGTACATGGGGAAAAACCCAACCATACATGACCTAATGCACCAAAAGCATGTGCAGCCATCCTCACCAGCACTAACAGCAGGCTGGATGGCTTTCCCAGCCTCCAAAAGGTTAAAGATGCCATCAGGAAATCAAAGTAGATGACACCTGCACATCAGCATCATCCGACTTAGAAGGCTGCATGACTGCCAGGATGCTCAAGGCAAACCTGCTTGCTACTGAGTGCTATTTAATCCTTGCTGCTGGTCTTCATCCCCAGGCTTTTACCTTCTCTCCTTACCCATCAGACTTTAAAGAGCGCCCTGCAGCTCCAGTGATCGCTCTCAATTGCTGCAGAAACAGAAGATGTTTGTTTTTAATGAGTTCTTCTATAGAGATGGGGAACAGTGCTTGAAGAGGGGTGGATGTCACAGATCTACCAGGCTGGGACCATAGGATACAGCAGTGTCAGCATCCACCACTGCATCCGTGCACATCTGGATGGTTTGGACACCTTTTTGCTCACTCTGCTTTCTAGCCTGGGGCTCCCTTTGCCTGCCACCATCCTGTGCATGATGCCTGCTCTCCCCTGGGCTGCTTACTGGGTTTCTGTTTGGTATCTCAGCCACGCACTGTCCATGCCATGTCACAAGGATGCAAAGCTGAGGTGTCTCCCTCAGACCACACCTTCGAGCATCACTGGTACCTCTCTATGGATCCTCCTTCATAGGTGAAATAAGCCTCTGAGGACAACAGATCTCCTGCTCCAGAGCCCCCACCTGGGGGTCCCAAGGAGCAAACCCAGTTTGGGGCTACCCCTTCTCCCTGTTCCAAGTTGGGTATCCCCAGCCCTGTAGCAAGCTAAAGATGGGATGTGGATTTCAAAGTGCTTGGCAGCAGGATGTGAAGTTTCCAGAAGGGAGAACATGATGGATTCACCCCGAGCATCACAGGCATGGAGCAGAAGGTGACAACTTCTTCACCATACATCCAGCTGCATTAAACATTTAAACTTGCCGCATAGACCTAAAGGGCTGTTATTTATGTTCCAAGGACTGATCAATCCTACGTGGCCCCAAAGGATGCCAGACCTTTAACTACTCTTCTCATCATGTCTGTTGTGCCCACACTGCTTAATATTTCATCCCAGGCAAAGCTGGAGTGCAGTCTAATGTCCTGCTAAAGCAGAGACCTGCTTTTGGCTTTTTATCAGCTCCCAGTCAAGCACAGAGATGAAGGGAAGAAATAACTTGCCTTCTATTCTCCTTTCAAGGCAACAGATTGGGCCCTCTCCACACAGGAGACATCCAAAGAGCTGAGGATGCAGAAGGGAATGCCAGGGTTTCTCCAGCCTGGAATCTGATGTTGCAGTTGGGAGGATGAAGATGCTCCAAAGGGCTGGACTCACCTAGCATCTTGCACGAGACACAAACAACTACCATGCAAAGTGCCTGTTTGGGAGCCAGCGACACTAAACACCTTAATCTCAGCCTGTTATACCTATCAGTATGTCCACACTTGTCTCAACCTCCCGCCCTTGGTCCTTATCACTATCCCAATGGTTGTAGGCAAAGGATGAGCATCGAGGACCAGCGTGCACCACACAGCTGGGAAGTGCTGGAGCTCCCCATGGAACAGAGCCCCTTTTCAACTAAAGGCTGTATTATTCCAGCACGTCTCTTTTGTGCACCAGGGCTAATTGAATGGTGCTGGTGGTACTAAGGAGCCCTCACAATCCAAAACCAGAGTCAGTTGAATCTCTGAAAACATGTAATTTTTTGCATGACTGAGTGTGCAGATGTACAAAAGAAAAGGAAAAAGGGGGGGGGGGGAATTAGACCCTTAATGAATCCATTATTGACAGCAATGAATAGTTGGAGTTACAAAGCAGCCAACAGGGAATCATCCCCCTCCAACCACACAGGACAAGATACACCCCCTGATCAAAGCTGAGCCCCCTGGGAGCAGTGGTTCTCTGTTAGACTTGCTTTGTGCAGGAGCAATAGGTTCATTAGCAGACCCAGAGCTCATTAGGGAAATGGAGAGCTTGCTGTCACCCCTCCAGCCACGCTGGATCAAGGGGAAAGGCATTGGACAGCAATTGGGAGAGGGGAAAGCTGAGATCTTCCCCCATCCATGCCACAGGGAGCCATTGCAGACCAAGATGCCTCTCCTTAGAGCTGCAGGAGCACGCACAAGCACTGCTCCTTCCCTTCTTTGCCAGTTAGCACTTCTCCATGCAACTCCCTCCCAAGGCTCCCAGTACAGCCATAGCAGCCACTCTTATTCCCAAGTCATGCCTTCATCCCTCTGCATCTCAAGTGGATGATGATGGTTCCCAGGCCCTATTTCTGCATCTGAACAAACACCCCAAGCAGGAATTCACTGAATTCACCCCCATCAGCCTCACAGCCAAAACCCAAACCTAAACCTGCTGCTGAGGCTCTATAAGACCACGGGTGCAGAGCATCGCAAGGGCACATCTAGGTGAGATGAATAAAGCCTGCCTTGGATTGACAAGGAAGAGGGAAAAGGAGACTCACTGGCTGTGGTTATTATTCCAGGCACACCAAGCACCCACATCAGGAGGAATAAAAAGAGTTTTCCCAAGCACCACGGTCACTTTTTAGCTCAAGACTTATGAATTTCATTCTTAGTGCGCTTTAATTGCACTTATGAATTAAAAATGAACTCACTCCGTGCTGTGTAAAGAGGCTGCATCCCCCCCAAAACACTGCACTTCAACTCCTAAACCCCCTTCAATCACACACACACACACTGGGAGCGCCAAAAATTGCCTTCCCAATTCCATTGCACCTCAGCCACACTTGGATGTGCTTTAAGTCACTGCTGTGCTGTACAGAGTGACATTAATAGAGTGTTTATGAGCTGTCTGATCAGCTTCCCACTGTCTTTATTACTGGACATCAGGGTCTCTGCAATGTCCCAATTAAACAGAATCAAAGAATACTTAATACACTATAAACTGGTGGCCCGGCCACTTGAACTGATTAACCAGCTGTTCCATGTGTCTGGGTCCCTGTTAAGTGATGCTGCACAGTCCATATTGCTCATACAGTTCCTATATCCCAGGAAGGTGAAGGGTTTCGATGGAGATTTCCAGGAGAGGCTGAGGGAAGAGCATTGGATCTGGATGGCAGACTCGGAGTTTCAGCCCAAAACAGGATGATGCAGAGAGACAGAACCAGGTATGTGAGGCTTGATTCAGGTTGGGCATCAAGTCACTTTGTAGGTCCTGTTTCATTTAACCGGCTCCAGTGGAGGAAATAACCTGGATCACTGAAGAAATCCTTCCATTGTAACACCAACATCTTAAAACCTCCTGTCTTCATACCAGGAGAAACTGCAAGAACCCATTGTCAACCCAAGATCAGTTCAAAACATAGAGAAGGACCGGGAAAACCTGTGTTGTGCCTTACATCCAAGTGAATTGAATGGCAAAGTGCAAAATGAGGATGCCCCATCCCTGACAGTGTTCAGGGCCAGGTCGGATGGAGCTTGGAGCAACCTGGGCTAGTGGAAGATGTCCCTGCCTGTGGAACTGAATGAGCTTTAAGGTCCCTTCAACACAAACCAGTCTGGGATTCCCTAAGGAAAATCATCACATGCTTCCTGCCCCAGATATAGAGACATCCAGCGATGCTCTGGTCTGCTCACTCAGATAGAGCTCTTCAACCTTCCTCCTCCCAAGTGGATTCATCACCGGCATCATCCTCCCACCAAGACAACACAGAGCACCCATGTAAAACAAACCCTCCTATCCCCAATGGCAACACTAGTCCTTCCAGGGTGAGCAGCAGTCCCACATCCCCTGAGCTGGGAACAGAGGCATTTCCCTGCATTTTCCAGATGCTCCTGCTGCAGTGACACCCGTTGAGATAAAGGAGAATTAAAGGTACAGGGGAGAACTAAGCAGATCCTTGTAGATTGGAGCCGAACAAGATAAGGGAACGGTGATGAATATAGATGCATTACACCAGGACAATTCAAAGCACATGAAGTTTGGGCTGATGGCAAGGAGCGATAACGCCACTTATGGTCCCCAAGTGGCTTGCGAAGTCAAGGTTCCCCCAGAGCCTTTTACAACCCAGGAGCCTGTGTGCTCAGGAGGGAATGCTGGTGCTTTAGCAACGAGGAAATCCCTCACATCTCAGGCAGGAATGTTTTCACTCGCTGCTTGGTCTACAAGGCAGAGCGCTCTTATCAAAGCCTTCATCTCCCCCTCCCCGCTCCTAAATGGAACAGTCAAGGAAAATAGTCTAATTTGACAATTTTCACTTGGTTGAAATGATAGGTGGAGGAGACATGAAAGGGGGAAAGGATATTATTCACTAGCTGATAAATTATCCCCATTATAGGCAAGGCAAATCCGAGATGCTGGGGCCAGCACGCATGGGTTTGGCAAGCTCTAAAGGGCTTTGCTGCTGTGCTGGGGACAGGAACCCTCTTTCCTTGCTCAGCCCTTGCCCATGAAGCCTCAGGACAAAGCCAAAGGAACAGGGGGCAAACGGCTGGTCCAAAACTTACCACTGCTCCTGCCACCTCCAGGTACCCCATTGGTCCTGGGAACGGCCTCATCTCTACACTGCTTTTGTCCTTTATCCTCCTACTTCATAGAATCCCAGACTGGGATCTACTTCCAACCCCCTTGCCATGGGCAGGGACACCTCTCAGCCCCACACAAGTACTGATCTGGATACTGATGCCCTGCACCTCCCATCCCTAAATGATGCTGCAGATGGGCAGGGGACAGCACGCACCCCTTAAAGGGACACCCTTGCCATCATCCGACCCCTCAGAGCAGGAACCTGAGAGCCTTTCGAATGCAGATATCCCATTCCCACAGCCCTGTACCCCAACCCACCACCCCCATGGCTCAAACCCACCCCTCTGTATCCATGAATTCATTCCCAAAGTTCTCCCTGTGCTTGAGCAAAGTGCCTGCTTGTAATTGCTGGCGGCCAAAATCTGTTCTGTTTTTCCTGGCTGAGGTACCAGGCAATCATCAGCTGTAATTATTCCGAGTCTTGTTACAGATGGATCTCCAAGCTTTCAGTCTTAAACAGAATTCATTATTCAAATGCTGGCTCCAGCCTTCTGCAGCAGGGTGGGCACAAAGCGCTGCCGGCCCCCCACAGCCACCGCCGCCACCAAATGCTCATGGGGAAGGTGAGGATGATGGTGGGATCTGCTTGTCAAAGCCACCCCACTGCTGTTCCTAACACTGTTCCCACCCAGAACGTGGTTTGGATGTAGTGAGGCCCCAAGGAAAACGTGGACTCCCAAAGGGATGGGGGCTGCAGGTTGGGGATGCAGCGAGCATCATCCTGCATCCAGACAAGCTCCCGGCACAGCTCTGCCTGTTTCCGAGCTCACTTTGGATACATGACAGCACAGGAGAGGAGCGCCAGGGGCTCAGCAGTGACTCAAAGCACCAAGAAAAGGTGTTACCAGACCAAAAGCAGCACTGAAAAGCAAATCAAGCCGAGCTTTTCCTTAGTGAAACCATCCATTTCGGCAGAGCTTCCAATGCAAAAGAAGCAGAGTTCCCAGTTTTGCTTAGCACACAGGAACTTTCTGCTTTCAAAACAGATGCCATTTCTGATTCTAAAGTGCAATAAAACACTTTAGAAGTTTCCAAAGTTTAATATCTAAAGATCCTAAAACCACCCCAGAATGCAAACATCTCCCTTGCAAGTGAAGGATGGCAGCGGATACAGCTCCTGCAGTGATGCTCAGGCATCAGCTATGGGGGACCTGGCACTCAAAAGCCCAAAGGACCACAGTTTACATCCCAACTGTGAACCTGTTGCCTTATGGACAAGCCGATACATCCCCCCTGACCCTTGCAATGCTGTTTGCACATCCCTGGAATGTCCACTGGGAAAACACTTTCAGATTCCACAGCATTTTGGGATTGGATCCTAAGCAGGAGCAAAGGGAAAGAGCTGCTATCAAATGCAATTGCTCCTCTGCATTAAAGCAAAGCTCTCTCTCGCCTGCATCCAAAGGGGCAATTCCCTGCCTCTTATAGGCTAAAACTCACAGCGCATCCCCAGTTGGGATGAGCACAGGGAGAAGATGGAACAAAGGAAGGGAGCATCCCCATCCCCATCCCAGTACTGCAGCCCCAACTCAGGGCTGTTGTAGTTGGAATGGGAGCAGAAACCCACCTGGAATTGTATTGCAGGGATAACTCTGGGCATGGAAGAAGATGATGCAGGATGGAGCTTGGGGGGTCACCGATACCGCATTTGTGGATGTCGGCTTTATAACCGCATCAAGATTTGCAGGGAAAGCATCTCATTTCCTTCCAAATATCCCACTTTTGGCATGGAAAAGGCAATCAGGAGCAGTTCCCATTCCAAAAGTCAGTATTCCCTGCGAGGAATTCCATATGAATGCTTTCCCCCTCCCCAAAAGAGCCTTTCTAACCAAGTTTCCCAGGGGGACAGGGACATTTGTAGCAGGCAACAAAGTGCTGCTTATCTCCTGCACATCCAAAATGGAAACATCACTTCCTGGTGGGATTTCTGCTGTTTCCACTTTAATCTCCCCATGCCTCCTGCTACTGTTTGTATTTTTGGTGTGTCTATTTGAAAAGCAAACAGCGTTGCCTGCTCCTGCAGCTCCCTGCCTTTGGCTTTGCTTTGCATCTATTTGTTTTGCTCAGCAGTTGAAATGATGAGCCCCTCACCCTGCAAACACCTCCATGGAGGATGTGCCATGGTGCAAGAAGAGCCCTCGAGCGCCTAAATTGCAGCCAAATTCATCTTAACTCCATCTTCAGCCATTAAAGGATGGACCTTCCTAATACCCCATCCCAGCACAATGGCCTCTATGCACCGAGCCCAAAGGTACCAGTTCGCATCAAGGTTGGTGAAGCTGGAAATGGGATGGGGAAGGGATGGGAAGAGGTTCAGCACACATGGAGGAAGGCAGAGGCTGTTTCCATGCCTGGGAATGGAAAGGATGATGACATCAGGGAAGGATGGAAGCTCCATCGCAGCTTCCACCCCACCAACCAGCACTGGTTTAGGGTCCAGACATTAAAGTGCTGCTTTGCATCAAGCTGAAACACTTCCAAAAGACAAACACTAAAAGGAATCACCAACCAAACCTGATTTCCTTTCCTTTATGAAAACCTAAATAAAACCGATCATTCCCGATCCCCATTTCCCTCTGGATTTATGGCAACTGAAGGGCTCCAGTGTAAGCCCAAATATGGGATGCTTGGGGTGCGACCCCAAAATCTAAAGGGTGACCTATAGCCAAAATGCTGCCAAATCACAAGAACCCAGGGAATTGGGAGGGAGAGGGGCAAAATCCACCCCACTGCACACAGTGGGTGCTGCGATGCACACCCAATGCTGACCCTGTAGGATGCTGTGGGTCGCACATAGGACCCTCCCAGAGGCAAATGCACCTAAAGCCGCACCAGAAGGGATGTCGTGTTGTGGTTTGGGATGCAGCCTTTGTGTGGCTCAGGATAAACAAAAGGCCTGAAGAAAGGCAATTAAAATATTGTAATTATTGGCAGTGGAGTATTTGCTTTTATCGGCTCCTGTTGGAAAAGATGCAAATCGAGGGGATTTTAGCATTCCAGTCAGCCCAGCTTCCTCCTGCAGGGCTAGAAACACTTGCTTCAGTCAACTTGGTGGTGCTGGGTTGCTGGTTTCCCTCTTATCTTTGCCTTTCTTGGGGATGAATATACTCACACTCCTTTCCTGGCAGCTGAGCCCCCTTCCTTTGCTCCATCTTTTCCCTGTGCCCAT
>JASSUY010006122.1:40148-50772 GCA_032466535.1 Forpus xanthops | reverse complement strand
CCCAAGTCCCATACTGGGATGGGGATGCCCCTTTGCTCCATCCTCTCCCTGTGCTCATCCCAAGTCCCATACTGGGATGGGGATGCCCCTTTGCTCCATCCTCTCCCTGTGCTCATCCCAAGTCCCATACTGGGAAAGGGATGCCCCTTTGTTTGCTCAGTCTTCTCCCTGCGCTCATCCCAAGTCCCATACTGGGATGGGGATGCTCCCTTCCTTTGTTCCATCTTCTCCCTGTTCTCATCCCAACTCCCATACTAGGATGGGGATGCCTCTTCCTTTCCTCCATCTTCTCTCCCTGCTCATCCCAATCCCTTACTGGGATGGGGATACCTCTTCCTTTGCTCTGTCTTCTCTCCTTGCTCATCACAAGTAGAGCCCCATAGTGGGATAGGGATGTTCCCTTCTTTTGCTGTATCCTTTCCCTCTGCTCATCACAAGCAGAGCTCCATAGTGGGATAGGGATGTTCCCTTCTTTCGCTTTACCTTCACCCCACGCTCATCCTAAGTCGCACACTGGGATGGGGATGCTGGGGTACAAGGAGACTGACATCCCCCGTTACCCAAAGCACCCAGCTGGAGGGAAGGCAGCAGAACCCCTCTGCACCGGGACCTTGTAGGATGCTGCGAGGTGTACGCAGTCAAATCAAGGCAGAGGTGGGGTAATTCTAAGCCGAGAGCACCCTCCTCTGGCCAAATCACGGCTGGTGATGCCCAGACCCACATCCTCCGCGATGACAGTGTGGTACAGCCCAGCCAGGGGTGAGATGGGTGATGAACATGGATGCAGCTCGTTGCTGTTATCACCACGTCTATTAAGCCGAGATTAATGCGCTTTGTGGGAGAGTGATGCAGTACGAGCTGCATAGGTGTATGTGCTCCAAAGCATCTCCTGCTGCAAATCCCTGCAGCTTTCCTACTAGTCCACTTCCCTTTGCAAGGAGCGTTGTTCTCCTCGCACTTCCTAACCCAGGTGGGATATCACCCCTATCCCTGCAGGAAATACAGACCCCCCAGCACTAAGGGAAGGGCCCTGGGACATCCCAAACCGTGTTTGCACAACACTTCCCTCATCTAAATGAAGCAAAACGGTGCAAGATTCTGGTGGCTGGAGCTCAAAAAATAGCAAATGTATTAAAGATATCAGGGAAAAGGAAGGACTTTGTCCTTTATTATGCTCCTAAAACACTTCATCCCATGTCCAAGCCCCCCCTCGCAATGCATTACAGAGCTACGGAGGTTTAATAAACTCTAAGTAAAGATTAGAGCACTGCTGGTGGTGTCTTTTCCTTGGCTTTAAAACACCGACAGTCATAAATGCAACCTTAAGTGCTCTGCAAAGTTCAAGTGGTGACTTCAGACCCTGGGTTTGGCTTTAGGAAGAGCATCGCAAGTATGGAGAATGGGCACACACTCTTCCTTGCTTTTAGTCTTAGTCTGGGGAAAGCAGGGTGCAAAAGGAAGGCAAAAGGCAGGGAAATAGTTGTGTGATCCATAGGGGTACATCCTGGCTGCATCATTCCCAAACTCTAGCCCCACAGTGCTCTCCCAGCCCCTTAGGCCTTGCATAGCCTCAGGGCAGCGCTGAATAAGGTTTTTATCCCACATTCAGTTTACTTTGACCGTAAATCCGACAATAGGATCAAACCGCAAAGAAAACCCTTTTGCTTCTTCACCTCCCTCATCCTTTAGGTCTCATTTGCCATCACATTCTACAAGAGCCGATTCGTTTCCCTTTGTTTCTAACCCGGTTTTGCTGCGGGGCTCTCTGCAGGAAGAGCCAACCCAAAGCCCCACTTTTCTCCTCAAACAAACCCCTATATTAGGGCAGAAGCACCGGGATGAGGATGCTTTCGCAGCAGAAGCAGCCCAGCTCAAGCCCTAAGAGCTACCAAAGCAACAGGCTACTGGAAACCAACCAAACCAAATCTTTCTTCTTATTATTTCTCTATTGTTTGCCCTTGTTGTGGAGAAATCTCTAGCCCTAATTGTCTCCCGGTGGTTATGATTAAGGCATGGCTGGGTGATTTGCATTACAAATGCCATAGGGCTTTTGGTCCAGCCCTGATGAAGCCCATTAACACACACTTGGTTTGTGAATGACTCGCTGAACAAAGCTTCTTGCTCCTCCGGTGGTCACCAGCTCACCTTCCCCATCAGAGCAGTAGACAAGGCAGACACTCAAGGGGAGTTATTTAGCCCTTGGGGCAAAGCGAAGGAACCCGGAGCTGTTTTCTTACCCTGGGAGTGGAAATAGGGATGGCTCAGCTCATCCTCGGCTGGCTTTGGTCATTGGTCCAAGTGTTTCACAGCTTGGAAGTAGCTAAATCTCTATTTAGGGAACAAAGCTAACCCAGGGTGAGGTGATGTGCTCTAAAGTCATCCCCATCGACTTCTTCCCCTGGTCCCCAACTCCATTATTCATCCCAATTCATATTGCCAGCTAGCTGCAAGCCCTTTTAGCATCACCTATAAAGAGCCATGGGCATCACCATCAGCTCTCAACTACAGCTTGCTGAGGGCTGGAAGCACAGCAGTGCCTGCATGCAGGTCTCAATTACATCTGCGATTAATGCAATCACCCCAGGAGGAGGAAACCCAAAATAGAGCCATAGTTCAGGGAATTTAAAAGCTATATTTGGCCTTAAACACAATAGGATAATTACACAGCCAAAATCCCCACCTCTGAAATATTTGAGGTGAGATTTGCATATTAAAAGAATCCCCACGAAAAATCATATAAAGCAGCAAAAATTCAAGTGGAAACGAGTTGGTACATAATGAATATGTATTAGAAAACATGTAATATAGTTTCATTTCGAAAGTAAAGGAGTTGCTAGGCTGGTAAATACCAGCCTATAAAGAGCACATCGCAGCAGAGCCTTTGGTGAGGTTTCGTCAAGGCTCAATCCAAGCCTCTCCTAAGCTCCATAAATGGCCTTTTCCATGGTTGTTTTGGAGATTAAAACACAGGACATCCCCTTATTTTCTTCATTACTTTGTATACAGCTGCGTTTCCAGTCGCATTACAGCCTCAAACCTGGATGAACTGAGCAATTTAAATGGGATTCCCACATTGCAGCGTGTGGAACCTGATGTAGTTGTAGGTTATGAGAGCCCAGCACCAAGCGTCAGAGCTGGTTTAGCTCATTTCTTTTGTCCAAAAGACATATTTACCCCCAGAAACCATGAAAACAGCCACACAGGTTGGAGAAACAGTGTGCACATACAAGAAAATATGGGAGCTGGAATAAACTAAAGAGGGTGATGTAAATCCCACTGGAAAAGCAAAGGGGAAAAATGATGTTTTCTTGACATTAAGAGCTGAAAACTCATCCCCACCTCTAATTCAGCTTGGATTCACTGCCTTCCACACATGCAGGCCTAAAGCCTGTATCCCCCCCTGTCACGTTGCCTGTTGCAGCCCTGAGGCTCTCCTGACGCCCCCTTCCCACATGGAAGCAAATCTCAGCTCTCACCAAAACCACCCATTCCCACCAGTAAATACCATCAGCACTCAACTCAAACGAGCCTTAAGGCTCGCTAAAACCAACGAGGAAAGGCAAACATACACATACATTTGAAATAACATGAGTCTGGGGCTATTTTCTCACACCCACAGCCTCTCCAGCACAGCTCACCACATCCCCCCTGCCTCCCCATCAATCCTCCCTAAGCCAAGCTCTGCCCAGCAATGAAACACCTCCAAAAAGCTGAGGTTTTGCCCAAACAGAGCCAAAAGCACTGCAGCAGCAAAGAACAGAACCTCCTGCAAGCAACTACACCAAATGGTATCCTTCCAAGTGTGCCCAAGGAAGGTAAAGAGGAACTTCCCCCATTCCCAAAAGCAGCTGGTGAGTGTGAACCCTCTGATTAGCCAATGAGCCCCTGTCACCACCTGGGCTGGGTCTCTTCCTATTGCTTCAGTGGAGATTTGGGTTCTCCCAAGTGCTGGTTTGGGACAGTGGAGAAGCAAAGTGTCACCCCAAGAGCTAAAGGGGAGCAGCGGGTGCAGGGTGAGAGGAGATTTGCATCCCTCCATTGGTTCACCACACTTCTCGCTCTATTTTACCCCAAAATACAGAGCCTTTGGGACCACAGGGTATAAAGGGATGTGAGTTTGGGTTCAAGGGTTTCATAAGTGGAAAAATGTCCCTTCTGACCCCAGCTCTCCAAAATGACACAGAGCTTGGCTTAATCCAAGTTCTGAGCATCCAGAACCCTGAGGAGGGAGGGAATAGGGGAAATCAGGGCTCTGGTGTGTGTTTCTTGATTGTATTTCAAGCAACATCTTAGAGTTAGCATAGTAATGAAGTACAGACCTCTCTGAGCCTATGGAGAGGAGCTGGCTCTTCCTGCTGCTGGTAGCAGGAGGCAGAAGCAATAGCTCTGCACAGGGAGCATCCATGCAGACACATCTGGAAGTGAAGCATCACTGGAGAAAGCAGGAGGCTGAGCCAAGCCCATCCCATGTCACAGCATTAGGGCTTCTTGTGTTGTTGCTGGTGAGTGTTAAGGGCAGGCCTGATATCCATAAATCACCATATTACTCATTTCCAAGCATTGCAGGCTGACAGCTGTTACATGAGCACATTGTTAGGAGCTGTCAGGCGGTGATACATAGTGCCTTTTACAACATATGTTGACTTTTATCTAATGTTGTTCCATAATTAGCCCCAGGGAGCAGGAATCTGGGCTGGGTGATCTCAGCTTAACCTTCCCTGCCTTGGGGAAAAGGGCAGAGCTGGGAAGGACAGGGACAGTTTCATGGATGCATCAGGAAGCAGGTGGAGCGTGGATGTGAGTGGTACCCACAACCCATCCGCCTGCAGATGGAGCAGCTTCCAATCCCTTCCCATGGAGCATTCCAGAGCTGTAGCAAGAGGTAAAATAAAGCTCCCAGGGACTTGGGAGCTTTCCTCCTGAATTTCAAGCTCAAAAGATGGTCTTGGGGTTCCGGGATGAGGAAGAAACCCAAAGGTACTTCCATGCAGGGATGGAGGGGGAAGGCAAAGATGGTTTACTGCTGGGGATAGCAGATGAATGAAGGAGCAGATGGTGGAGCTAATGAGTGGAAAAGGGTAGATGGATGGACACAGATACAAGGGAGAAAACACCATAACAGATGGCTGGGCTTCTACCTGCATGAGGACAAATACACTTGTGTGTCCTCCTGGCCTGGCTCCCATTTAGGATGATGCCACCCATGGTTCTCAGAGCAAACTACTGGGAAAATGGGAAATGGGACCCCTCCTGCTGAGTGGGAGCAGGGTTTGGTCCCCCTGCATCAGCACAGCCATGCCCAGCATCTCCCCTTGGTCCAAGCATGCTGCAATGAGACTGGAAACAGGGACAGCTCCTGCTTCCCAACCCGGCTGCAATGATTCTCCTGCATCCCAGGGCTGCGTTGCTCGTACACACACAAAGAGCCACCAGTCACCACCTTGCTCACCCCCCACCATCCAAATCACCCTTCATGAGCATCTTTGCTGTCACCAACGATGATAAACCCCTCTGTTTGAACCATTCCCAGGCTCCTGCTCCACCAAACCAAGCCTCCAAAGATGCTCTCAGCGCTCAGTTTGGTGGTTTCATCCTGCAAGAGAACAAACCCAAAGGGACCCTTGGCTCTGATGGGGACATGACCCAACTGCAGCAGCATCTTGGTCTGTTTTCCCTTCCTTGCTACAGCTGCTGGAGCGTGAAACACAGGAGAGAGGAAATAAATCAATATGACATGAAGACAAATACACTTTTCAGTGCTCTCATGTCGAAGTCAGTCCTTGGTCATGCATAAACTCACCAGTGACATGCAAATGGTGCTGGTAGTGCCACGCTGGCCTCAATGGCATCTCCTATGGATTGTTTTGGGGGTGTTGCAGGAGGCAGTGCTCCCCCTGACATCCGGAAGGATGCTTATCCCTACCTAGGATGCAGAAATCCACCTTCTGGGGTGAGAAGCATTCAAGGACCCACTGGAGAGTGAAAGCTGAGGTCTGGAGGCCACAAGTGCCCATCGGAATTGTTCCATGGGGATTACAATCCTGGCAGCCCCATGACTGAGCACAGATCTCTCCTGTTCCTCCATTACTCACTTCCACATCTTCATCTCCACCCCACACAAGCCATTTCCATGGATGTCACTGGAAGAAACCCCAGCCAGACCTGGATAAGCTCTTACAAAGCAAAGGAGCAAAGCTTGGGGAGATAGACTTTCCCAGTTTTCTTCTCCCTGCAAACTCCATGGATGGGTTTGAGCTGGGACTTTACAAAGGGAGATTTGAGGCCCATTTTCTTATGATCCTTCAGATGAACACGACAGTGAAGGAAAGCACCGGGCAAAAACCTAACCTCTTATGAGAGATTAGGGCAAACTTAGTTGTGTTGTAAGCTACCAAAAGCTTATAACCCCCTCAAAGAACAGGCTGCATACCTTGGAGCAACCTCCCAGGGCTTTGCTAAGAGAAAGTCAATGTAAAGTTAATGTTCAGCTTGCTTTGCTTTGCAAACAGCAAGACAGGGCTGCCCAGAGATGAGAGAAAAGGGGTTTGGGTCCTCTGCATGGAGCCATGGTGCAGCTCTGCTCACCCAGGAGTAAATCCCATGCGTTGCAATGGATGGATGTGAATGTAAACCATATAAAAATACTCTATGAGGCATCACAGAACCATCAAGGATTTGTTTCATGCAATGTGTGGAAGCCAAGGAGCTGGCTGGCAGTGGCCTCATTGAGAATGCTGCGGTTGGTACCCTCTTCACTCAGCCCCAGCTGAGCTTCTCCTCATCCCAAGGGCTGCCAACAGCCTTTCCTTGTCCCTCCTTCATCCCAATATCCATGTTTCCTCGGATAACACCATAGGAGTTGCTGCTTTTCCCACATAAATAACTTAATTTCTATTCTATTGACTCTGGCAAACACAGTCCTCAGGCAGCGGCTGGTAGAGGGAAAGCAGTAAAGCCCCAGAGACCACATCCTTCACCCAGCAGTACAGTGAGAAGGGCTCCACGCTGCCACCCAAGGGGGGGGTTAGAAAAGGTCTTTGCCTCATCTTGCCCCATGGAATCACAGTTGGGCCAAAGGAGGCAGATCCAGCCTCTCTTCTGCACATGAGCATCCATGCCAGCATCTATCCATCGAATTAACTCCATCCTGTACCCACCACACAGAGGGTGAGACATGGCAAGAGCAGCATCTGCCCTGAGCAAAGCTTCTGATTTGTGGTCCAAGGCCCCTGTGCTGCTTGCTAATCAGCAGCAGTCCACATTGAACCCCATGGACAAACCTTTTTCCCTGCCAGGTTCAATCCCACCTACAGGGAATGACAAACATCAATCTCCCATGGGCAAGCCCCAAAGATGTGCACCAGCCCCACCTATTAAAACCATGGAGGATGTTGTCCACCTCAACCAAACATCATCTCCAGTGCAGGGGGGGATTCTAGGAGCTCCATCTGTGTTTGCTTGAGCCAAGGAGGAAAATCTAATTAAACATGGTGTTGGGCTTGAAGGAGCTGGGGATGGTGCTGGAATATAAAGCACGGCTGTTTCCAGCAGATCAGAGGGCAATATTAATAAACCCACCGAGGAGGACTGGAGGATCAGCTGGTAATATTGATGAATATAAAGCAAAGACAAAGCAGAAGGGGAATATTGGATGGTAAAGCTGATAACAAAGCAAGGGGGATCACCTTGACAGCAGGCTGCACATGGGTTTGTGTCCTGCTTCCCAGGCACGGTGTGGCTTCAAGAGCTTCACGGCTTGGAATCAGGTGGATTTTGGCCTGATGGGCTGCTACATGCCATTGATGTACACCCAAACCTGTACAACTCAGAGCCAGGTCATGATCTGGCATCAAGCTGGGGCTAGGAGCAAAGGGATACGCAGGGGATGGGGATGTGCAAGGGATGGAGGTGCACAGGGAATGGGATGTGCAGAGAATGAGGGTTAGGAGGGGATGGGGATGCGCAGGGAATAGGGGTGCACAGGGGATGAGGGTGCGCAGGGGTTGGGGAACAGGAGCAGCAATAGGCAGGGGCTGTGTGGGAGAGCAGAGCAGGGCAAGCTGGGCTGCACAGCGCTGGAGATGCCCACTGCTTGTTCCATCAGCTGCAAGGATGGGGTGGACAGAGTTGGAGGGGAGGAGGGACCCCTCAGGGCCTGCCTGGGAGCTTGGCTTAGAGCTACTCACTCCCAAACACAGCCTGGCTCAGAAGGAGCCCCCAAGGGCATGTTAAATGGAAGACTATGCCTTCTGGAGTGACTAAAGTGATGGTTTCAACATGAAACAGCCAGGAATGGTGGTGTCAGAATTAGTGTTAATTCCAGTCAGGAATTCAATGCTAGGCAGTAACTGCTTCCAGCCAGACCTACCTGCAGAAGGCAGGGTGCTTCCCCTGGGGTGGGAGCTCCATCCCAATCCCCCTGCATCAACACCAAGGGTACCCAATAGCATCCCTCATCCAAGGACCCCCACACCCTTAATGAGCTCCTGCAGCTACACAAGCACCAGAATATCCCAACAACTTCATCCCCAAACACCCCCCAACCCCACTGTAACATTAGAGTTGACACCATCACCCTCCTCCCCATTACACTCCATGGGATGCTCAGGGCAAACAGAAGCCCGGCATCCTTCCCACATCCCAAGGAAGCAGCATCTCTCCATAACCATCTCCACAGGCAAATCCAAGCCAACGACAGCAAAATAGCCTCTTTTTTTTTTAGCAAATGTTTATTTATATCAAAATACAAAACATTTCTGAAGCAGGGTAATGTTACATGAGGAGCAAGTTAATCGATTCCAAAACCCATCATTCTCCTACAGCATGGCTACTTGTACGTAACATTGCAACACTGCCAGAACTTCTCTCATAGTGGGGATATGGAAAGAAAACCAACATAAAAAGTCAGTCTAGGAACATGCAATGGGACCAGCGAGAAAATCAAGTGCTCAGGAGGCCTTAAAATCCCAACAGGCAGAGACCGAGGGACCAGTATTCCCAGTAAGGCAGGGCTTCAAACTCATGTCATCCAATTGGGGTTGGCTTTGAGCCTTTACTCATTAACAGACAACAGTCCAAGAGCCAAAAGGACCCAACTTTCTTGGCAGAGTGGGATTATTGCTTAGAGCTATCAAAGCAGCCCCAGCTCCCCATCCATCCCCAAGGGAAGATGGGGAAGGGCAGGGATAGGGCTCGCAGGGTGAGAGCAAGGAGAGATCAACCTTGACCAAGCCCTGCTTAGATTGGGCTGAGCTGGAAGATGCAAACCCCCCTATGGCAAGGGGTCTCAATGGGTTGTTATCCCCTTGGAGATGAGCTCGGAGGTTGCCCAGGAGGAGCCATCAGTGCTCCCAGCGAGGTCTCAGTTACCTGCCCAGGGCAGGCTTAGCACCCAGTGGGAAAGAGAGTTTGGGGTGAGGGACCCCCACTTGTGCCCCTCATCACGTACCTGGGGAGTGATGCTGCAATTTGGCTTCCCCTCCCTGCGGTCCCAGCCCAGCTCCGGGTAGGAAGCCGGCTATTCCCGGGAATGCCGAGCACGCTGCCGCCGTCGGTCCCTCCTGCTAGCATTTTAGTGGCCTTGGTGAGCACAGAGGCCGAGAGCAACGATTACAGATACAGAGAGATTATAGAGAGCACGGAATAAGTTTCATATAAGGCTTTGGTACAGCACCATCATGTCAGATTTCTTTGTAAATCCTTTACAGAAAAAAAAAAAAAAAGCTGACTGAAAAAATAGTGGTTTGTTTCTCTATTTTATTATTCTTTTTATTATTATTATTAATTATTATTATTTTTCTCTTGAGGAACATACCTGAAAGTTCAACAATTAACCCCCTAGTTGCCATCCGGGCTCCCCTCCAATGCTCTTTATGCTGTGTGCAATTGCAAACCGAAGCGACTCGACCCCAACTCCTCCACAGTCTCCTTGGGATCCTCTCTTATCCCAAGGGGTGATACAGCCCACTCGGCTCACAGCATCCATCCTGCCCATACAGGCAGCAGGTCGCAGTGCACAAGGCAGTAGAATCAACACCACAAAGCTCCAGCAGCTGAGAGCTACTCATTGTTTAGTAAAAACCCAAAAGAACCCCCCAAAAAAGAACTAAGAAAGAGGAAAGAAAAGTCATGGCGACAAAAGGGATGGAACCAGCGGTCCTAAAGATTCCTTTATTGTTATGGGGGGGGGGGGGGGGAAAGGCAGTTCCACTGGTTCCCATTGAAACAGCACCAAAGAGCACCCTAATGTGTGTTATAGATCGGAATACTGGACATTCAAGAAATGGAAATGAGGTTGGATGGTCTTAGTCTTTCTATCCATAGGCAAGAAGTTCTTCCTAAAGAAGAGGGAAAAGATGTTGCGAGCAACCAGAGACCTGGTGGGTCCGGAAGAAAATCCTGCCTTAGGGAAAACACTATGGAGTTAGGAGGGAATGAAATCAAGAGCTACCTAAGGGAGGTCTATGAGGGTTCAGAGACTCTACAAACCTAGCAAAGGGGAGTAAGAAGTCTGGGCTCTCCAGGAGAGCCAGGGATGCACCCCTGGGAGAGGTGGAGATGTTCCCCATGGGATCCAGGGATGCTCCCCTTGGAAAGCTGGAGATGCTCCCCTGGAGCTCCAAGG